>OX579636.1:33450468-33737053 GCA_951230915.1 Antitrichia curtipendula
CTAATAGTGCAGAAAATTTAGACTCGGAGTACTATAAATTCAAGTATTGTCAATTCAAATAGTTCACGAAATATGAATTTTATACAAAATAGCTGTCAAATCATTGAGCCAATGAATTTCAGCATTCAAAATTCCTTGCAATGCTTCTTAAGACAAATGTGTTTTGTAACTTAGAATGCAAAGACAACTATTTATATACCTATGGGGTGGTAGGAGGTAAAATAAACAATGTGGGATATGTAAATTAAAATTCGTATTTTCTCAACCGCTCATAGTGTAATCAAATTAAAGCAACAATTGTGATTGAAGTAGATTTCCAGACCTCATTTAGGCATAGTATAAAAACTTTAAAAAAAAACTTTGAACTGAAAAAAGTTGTGAAATGAAGTTAAGATTTATCTCCAAAAATTCTTTTGGGATTTTGATCCTCCAATCAAAAGTTATGGATAAATTTCAGATAGGGGTTGGAAGGGAATTTGTTTTTGACATTTCAAACATCCTCTCATAAATTTATCCAAAACTTTTGATTGGAGAATCATAATCTCAAATAGATTGGAGATGAAATTTATCTTAATTTACCAACTTTTCATAGTTCAATTTTTTTTTGAATTTTTTTATTATACTATTCTTAAATGAGGTCTAAAATTATACTTCAATCACAATTCCTACTTTTGATTTTAACTATGAGTGGTTGAGAAACTACAAATTCTAAATTGACATATCCCACACGGGTTGTTCCAACTCCTACCACCACATAGGTATATAAGCCTGAGCTTTTCTAAGGAAAAGTAAATTATTGTAATGGTCACCTAGAAGACTGCCTTGGTATGTTAATCATGATTCTAGCTTAAATTTTAAGCAAACCAATTTTCTTTGTAAATCATATTTTATTATTTGTATGTTCAATCTTGAAATTATAGAAAAGAAATGGAGCGTGCCATGAGTCTAATGCCGCACTCCCTGTACTGCAGCTTAGATTAATCCCTAAAACCCCGTTTGTCCCCTTGGGGGACAATTTGGGTCCGGGTAGGTTCCTGTGACCTCAATTTGTAGAGAATTTTTTTGGGATTTTTTGAGGATATGCGGTTTTGCAAGAGCTTTGTGGATATATAATTTTTATTTCAATTGGTGCCCGAGAAAAAAAGTTATGCCAAAAATAGAGTTTGGCGGGCAGCACAAAAAAATCACAGAAAGTCAAAATAAATTTCTTAAATATTTTTTTCAAAATCTATGTCTTTTTGTCTACATTTGAAGCTTTGATTCATTCTATTTGGACTAATAATGAAAAAGTTATGGACAATCTTAGTTTTTCGGGCAATCTAAGCATTTTCTTGAAAAAATAACTTTTAGGATTCATTTTTTAATGCTTTTTTTACAATTTTCAGAATTTTTTTTTTAAAGAAGGTTGAATTTGCTTTCTAGAACAATCTCACCGTTGGGATTATGGTATTTCAATTTTGTCTTAGAGCTATTAACGATTTAGTTGTTTCTTCAATTTTGAACCTACTTCTACTTAACAATTTTTTAATGAGTAAAAATTTAGTGTTTTTTTCTTGAATTTTTTTTCCTGGATTCTCAACTGAAGTATTGAACATATAAACTTAGAAAATCAAAATCAACAATACAAAAAATTTAAGTTAAATAGGTTCAAAGCCCAAAAATCTAATCAAGCAAGGTGCAAAAAAACTTGTTTTCTTCACTTTGAATGCAAATATCTTGCAATCTATTTGTTCAAAGTTTCTGAAATTTCTTGTACACATTCTCATACTAGTCTAGTATAAGATCCTACGGTTAGATATGCAAAAAAAAACAATTTTTATATTTTTTTGCTCTTTGCAATAGAAGTGACAGTTTTGAGTGTGCTTTGATGGAGAAAAGGCCTCGGGGTTTTAGGGGTTAATGAGGTGTGGATGAACATCATGGATGAGGCCTCCAGGGAGGGAAAGGTAGCCTCCCTGAAGGCTACTGAATGTTATGAAACGGCCAAACCAGTCGAATGTAAATAAAGTATATAACTAGAGGATTTTTTTTTCCAGATATTTCTAGATATCATATGACCGAGTCTATAGTAGTGCAACGAGCCGCTTTTGTAGAGGTCCAACCCAACGGTGAATGGAAAAAAAAAGCCCCTTATTTTGCTCCCTCCTAACTGTATTTCTCCACACTCTTCCCCAGATAATTTGGGGTCTCTGATTGCAAATATGAACTCAAAATTTGCAAAATAAATAAATTTGTGTAGCAAATAAAAGGTTCCCGAGTTTTTGTAACACCAGAAAAGTTGGGCCAGATTGTTTGGATGCCACCTTGACACCAAAGGCTGCATTTCACTCATTTTAGTGTCATTTTATCCACACTGAGTTGGTATGGAGGTTGGCACCAAATTAACTTAATAGCATCTCCATGCACCATCTTGACACCATATTCACATGCCTTGAATTTCTTGATGAAGGGGTAAAACAAGAGCCTCCGCAAGAGGCTCGTTGCACTACTCCAGACTCGAGTACTCGACCATATCATGGTAGCTGCATTCATAGGCAGGATAGATTGGTTTTTAAAACCTTTCGCTACAGACAAAAAAGTGCCATGTACTGTACAAAGCTGACAAGCAATTAAGTTACTGTAGAATGGGACTCAAAAAGGCGGACTAGGTTCAATGTTGATCAATTCACGAGAACAGTCATTCATAAAAAAATAATTGACTGTTCTATAAAGAAAAGAATATGAACATTAAAATATTGCAGACGTGAGTACGTGACTCACTTCGATTCCATTGCCAGTCATTATTGGATGGGTCCGCAACTCCGCACGAAACCATGTCGAATCAAAGACTATGATGAACCGGAAACAAATCAATCTCTGCCGTGAGTCACAGATATCTGTGCAAAGATATCTTTCCGAATTTCTGTACAAGAAACAAACAAAATCAGGATTCCGTTTCTTGGCACCTTGTTCATTACTGTCGTCGGGTGGTCAGAGAGAGACTGCTGGAATTTGACTGAACTTTCAACTTGTGTGTTGACATCGGACAACCGTGGCATCATATGCGACAACACTGCAATTCTTTTTTAAATTTCTTAACGCTATCAACTGACCTTGGGATCCCCGCTGATTCCCAGTCGGTACCCCACTGCGCATCGAAACTAAAAAATAACAGTAAAAGCAACTCTGAAAATCTTTTTAAGAATGAAGATAATGGGGGAGGATTCCTTGGCCGTTATTCTTCTCCTTTCCCTTGGATAAACTACAGTACACAGATCTTGTTATCCCCTAAAAAGCTTCAAGCTGAAGGCTTCCTCAAATGAATATCAATTGCGTGAAATGATCTATTCAAACATTCATCTGTCCATATAAGGTAACTACACCTAAAATGGGCCACTCCTCAAAATCAACCTGTACTTTTTTTTTTTTGACACAAATGAAACGGAATTTCATTGCAAAGGAAAAATACAAACCAGCCACCTGGTTGGTTTCTCTCCGGCTGGGCGAGAAACCAACCAACCAAAGACAAGACCAAGACCCAACACGACCCATGACAAAGAGCAGCAAGCAGAGCGCAATGGGGAGCCGAGAAAACCCCCACGGCCTGCCACCTCAAGCTGAGTCAAAGCCCCGACCCACCAGGCCACCCTTCAAGGCGGTTGAAACACAAACCCCGCCCTCGACCCAGCCATCACCCACCGGGGAAGACCTTCAACCATGTCAGCAATCAACCCGTTTTTTTGAAAGGAAACCGAATAGGGAGATATATCCAAAATAAAGCACATGATGAAGATAAATGTAAGATGAATTTTGAATAGTGTGCAACTCTATTTATAGTACTATGGTCTAGGTGGCAACCTTGAAAATGGATAATCTTGGTGACACTTTTTATTGCTTTAACTTTTTTTCTAGTGCCGTTCTTCATATGCATCCAATGCATTTGGGCATCACCTACATGCCACTTTTAGCATCCCTACACCTTGCACCTTTGAAACCTTGTAACTAATTCACAATGTGTTAAAAAATGATGGAATCACTTGCATATAGATTTATAGTCCTTTACTAATGTGTAGAAATTGTTGTTCATTTTCTAGAACATATTGGTTATGCCATAGAGCTTATTCGTGTGATTTTAAGTGTGGTTACTTTATTTGGGGCATAATTCTACCCATGTATGTACTCTGCAGTAGGGTCAATTTTGATCTTTCGTGGTGAATTAGAACAAAAAACTTTGAACTTTGAAAAGTTCTTGTAGACTCAAAAACTCATCAATTCACAAGTAAGTTGTAAAGTATGTTGAAAAGATGGTAGAATCCAATATACAATAGAATAGGTTCACATTGCAAAATTATAGTATCATACAATAATATTAAAAATATTTATATAACAAATATTAATAATAATAAATACAACACAATGTCTACCATCTAATATTGCCACTTTTTGCTGAAATAATTGGTTGTATTCTGTTAGTCATATTTCTAATAAAGGTATAAAATTGCTCCAAAGATATTGTATCCTACACTGATTGAAAAATTTGCACCATTTCTTTCTAATGGGTTGGTCTACAACCATGTTGCAACAAATCTTTGACAATCTTCCATACATTCCGGCTACACGGTTCAATTAGTCTAGAGAGTTTGTAGGCTAGATTAGTTTTGTCACACCATGAGTTTGTCTCCATTGCAATGGAAGTAAATGGTAGTGGATTGAAGCACCATCTTCCGTAAATGTCGCTATTGCCTAAGATGGTCATGCAAAAAATAAAACATAATTAACATTCTTTCATAACAAGAATCATAAAATCACTTGTTGTCTTTATGTCGAGGTATGATAACTAGATGGCATTTATCAAAGCCACTTTAGAAATGCACCCCAAACCATCACTGAAGGACAACTAAACTTGAAAGATGGTTGTAGAGAATCCCATATATATATCTTTCATATGATTTTTGCCACACTCTAATTTGCTTTAAAGTCTTACCAATTTCAAATGATGACTTATTTGACCAAATCACATTGCACCATTCTTCAAAATTCCAATTTTCATGAGCTCAAGCAATTGCAAGCTTATCTACTTTATTCTTGTCATTATAATAGGCTATTTTGGGATGCAATACAATTTCTAAAGCCCATCTCACATAGGTACAGACAACCACATTGTGTTAAGACATGCATTCAAGTGGCTTAATACACTATAAGAAAAAGGTGTGTTTTAAGTGTATTTTTAAGTATAGTCTTAGAGATAAGATATTAAGTAATGACCTTTATGGAGATTTTCAATTAAAATTTCTAGAAATACATGTGTTTTTAGTAAATTTTATTGAAAATCTCCATAAAGGTCATTACTTAATATCTTATTTCTACTAGGACTATACTTAAAAACACACTTAAAACACACCTTTTTCTTGTAGTGATATTTCCGACAATGGTTGTCTTCTATTGTTTATTACAAAATGAGACAACATCCTTGCACCACAATCAAACATTTTTCATTGGCTACCACAGTGATATTTCAAGGACTACACTTCCATAGACCTTCCAATTTGTCAAAATAGTAAAAATGATTGAGCATGAAACATTAAAGACTACTCCAATGTATATAGATTTCATCCCACCTTCACGCATCTCTACAATATGATTCTTCTCAATATTCAACATTCTATATATCAAAGTGTTCAATCCAACTTCTCATGAGTCTATCAATTGTTCTTACAACAACCAAAAGAGTAGCCAAAGTTTTTGCAAGGCCAACAACAATTATTTTCTATGCAAGCTAACTTCTTGTAATGTTACTCACTATAAAGTAGAACAACCCATCATGGTCAAATGACCCATGACGAACACCTAAAGAATGGCCCCATGATGGGTTTTTATAGTTTATGAGATTTTGAGCCAACAAACAATGTTTCATGTAACATTAATGGAATAATTAGTAACCTCATTAAGAACACCCAAAGATTTCAATGTAAATCATTTTAGGAAGTGACTTTTTAATGCCTTCCAAATTTGAAAATATTGTGACTTCTTTAGAAGAGTAAGGTGAGCATTATGGATATAACTGCATGTTGGTTTTGGGGTAGTCTACAAACTCTTTTGGACAGAACATTTCAAAAAATCATAATAAATTCATACTTTGTTGAAAAAATATAATTTCATCTGTTCTTGCTATTTCCCACACTTGTTTGTATGTGGGGAAAATAATTTAAGAAATTCAACCATGGCATGACTACAAACTAGCAATTCTAACCACGATGGGCTATTTTACTTTAGTGCAATGAAATTTGATGTTCCACTCTTTAGACCTTTAAGCACTATGAAGTGCAATGAACAATTGCTATAAAAATATGACAAGTGGCTCAAGGAGATGAACAATCAAAGATCCATTCTAAACTCGTGAAAACACATATTACTAAATCTAATCATATTCTCTAATTCCTAACAATTATCCATGATTGATTGGTGGGGATTAATGACCAATGATCACTTGGCAAATTGCAATTAGTCTTACTGGAAAGGCGGTTCAAATCAAGGGAGCTAGACTCAACTGAAGAGTGCCTTTTCATGAACAGCAAAAAACCCACAATAAAAATTCGAATTAATTTTGGGCCCCACTGTAACGCTTAAAAAATCCAGTGAGAGAGTATCCTTGATATACGGTATCCTTTGCAGAAAAGCAAACAACCAACAGGAGTCACCTGAGAGTCATGTCCTCTTCCGCATACAACTCTACTATTTCCAAAAGTTCAAGAAGCACTATTCCCTGGAAAGTTTTTGAGCATCGCACTTGGCATACATGATGGCAAGCGCGTGTTTGATGTTCACGTCTCCAACCAATCCAGCTTTCACAATACTGGCGTGAATCCGTCGGCAGTCAGCTAAAGATCCTAAACCAGTACAAGCCTTGAGAATCTCAAGGAACGTTATCGTGTTCGGCAACAAACCTTCTTGTTGCATGTCGTTGAAGACATGAATAGCCTCCTGAAACTGACCATCCTGCACATAGCCTCGTATGAGTGCAGTGTACGAGACCGTATCTTGCCTCTTCATGTTCTGAAGCAAACGGTGCGCATCCTCCACTCTTCCACACTTGCAGTACATATCAATGAGGGTGTTCTCCGTGATCAAGTCTACAGGGATACCGCTTCTGATCATGTGGTTATGAACTTCCTGCCCTCGCTCCAAGTCTCCCAACGTTGCACACACATTCAACACAGTTGTGTAGGCACGCTGGTCAGGTAATATGCCGTCTCTGAGCATTTTCTCATAATACTCGAAAGCCTTCATAGGTTGACCAACTAGAGCAAATGCCGCAATCACTGACGTCCAGGAAACTACATTCCGCTGAGGCAACTTCTCAAACACGTGGAGTGCATCCTCAACGCTCCCGCACTTTGAGAACATGTTCACCAGAGCCGTCCCCACGCGCATGTCAACCTCATAGCCTGCTCTTACAATTTCAGAATGCAGAGCCCTCGCCTGCTCCAATGACGAACAGGCATTGAGAACACTTAGGTAGGTCACCTTGTCTGGCCGTAGGCCTTCTTCTCGCATTGTCTCAAAAAATTCCAAGGCCTGGTCAGTTTGAGCTGCGCCAGCTATCATTATATTCCAAGTCACTACATCACGCTCAGTCATTTCCTTGAACACTTGGTGTCCTTTCTCTATGTTGCCACATTTCACATACATGTCGATCAGCGTGTTACCTAGAATGTTATCTGGACGTATTCCTGCATTTTGCATATCCTGATGCACCCTCTGGCCTTTCAGCAACGACTTCAAAGTTGCACAAACGGAAAGAATGGTAGTGAAGGTGATTCCGTCCACTGGAACACGTTCCTTGTGCATTTGCTCGTAAATTTTGTACGCTTCCTCAGGATGCCCCAACTTGGCATACCCAGTTAACATCATGGTCCAAGTGAACATGTCTCGCTCTCGCATTCGGTCGAACACTTGACGAGCATCCACGAGACTACCGCACTTCATGTACATGTTGAGGAGAGCGTTGAGCACAAAGGTGCTGGGAATGAAGTCGCTGTTGGCCATGTGGGCGTGCACGTACTTCCCTTCTGCGAGGTCCTTCATGTTGGTGGACCTCCTCAGCAAGCACACGTACGCATAAGCGCTTGGGTCGATTCCTCGCTGCTCTAAAATGTGAAGAGAGTTCCGAGGTCGCCCGTTCAAACAAAGGTCCCTGATATCATCATCGCTACCAATGACAACGGGACCACGAGCTCTCCTGTGGGTTGACCGTTTCGTAGGATACGAAGTTCCTGTCGACGTGTCATCGGACTGATCTGCATATGAGGTCCTGGTCTGCATCTCCCTGCCAACCCACCCGGAAATCCGTTATAAAAATTCCTCTCGAGGCAGTTTGAATTCCTGTGTATAGAAATTGGGAAGGTAGGGACACCACTGACACGACTTCGCCACCCTAAATCTCAGACAGTGGATACATATCAATCAAGAAGGATGTACACCACCTAAGCATCTCTTCAAGTGTCGGTTTTAGGTCGTCTACCAATAAAACTTTGAACCTGCATAACTTTTGCATATAGTATTCACATGATGCAATCTTTGGTGCGTTGGAACCGTCTATCTTTTCCTAACAACATGTAAAATTTGCCGGTATAGAGACTATCCAAAGCATCGAAAGTGGCGATTTTGGGTGTCCCTACCTTGAACTTGCATTGATAAACATCAGAAATGACGCAGCAAGTTGTTCACTCGAATTAGGACTGTGTTAGGGGTAGGACGTACATTGATTTCATAGTCGCGAACTCCTGCAGGTGCTGATCCTCGGAACTGACTTCGTCATCGTCTAGGTTTAGGGTTCCTCTCTCATCAGGGATCCTTTCAGCAGGGCTCTTCTTGGCAGGTGATGCTTGAACTGGCGCTAACGCTGCCAGCCTCGCTCTCACCCAAGTTGGGGTGGTTGCGCTCTCAATCCAGAGACCTTGTTTAGATTCCCAGTGAATCCAGTCTGGCTGCCTTGAATTGGTCTGCAAATTGTATACCATGCTCCATTACATCTAAGAAGAGGATAACATTTGCATCACTTTAAGCATTAAAACATATGTAGAAGTGTGCTTTCTGGGAGATCACTATGGAGAAATGTAGAGAGATCTGTGGACTCGACCATTGGAATGTTTGCACCAAAGGGAAACAATTCGGACCTTTGGAATGATACAATTCTCAACAGAATTCCGGAGCGCACCTTCTGCGCTCGGACATCCAACCATTCCGATGGATTGTCCAAGAACTTCCGCCACAGCTTCTTCGTCTCCGCTGATTTCAACAGATACAAATCCCGTCAAACACCATACTGCTGCGACCCATCGCCACACATCAAACTGGAACAGCGGATACAGAAGCTTGCTAAAGTCATTTGAAAGCCAGTAAACTTCAATCGATTGTCGCCATCTGAATACTGAGAATCAACGGCTAATGGCTCGCTAGAACCACATTGTTCATGCCTTCTACCAAGCTCACACTTACACAATGTGAACCAGAAAATGAGCACGAAATCTCATAAAACAAACAAATACCAAATTGCTTGTTAGCCCTTCGTGAAATCTGCTACCTTATTTGACAATTGCTTGCCGTGATCTCAATGCTTAAGAGGCTCATGCAAACCGCATTTTCAGTAGTTTTTCAAGAAGATATATGAGTGCAACCATACATTACGTATCTCTGGTTACCAGAGTCTATTATGCTCTCTGTTTCAGATCACAGACAGACAGAATAATCGGTAAAGTCATAGCCAGTCCTGAAAGCCAAGAATCTAGCAAACGAACCTCGATTCCTGGGTTTCGGTCGCGGCGAGGAATCGTCCGGCGGCGGCACCCACTCAGGATACTCTTCCGGAAGCTCCCCGAGCTGCAGGCGTCCCAAGCCCAACCCAGTTGCAAAATTCCGGGAATGCGAGAAACGATTTACCATCCCTCGCAGGTGATGGCAGTGTATGCCCCGCATCGCAAAGGAATCGCCAGGATCAAGTCTCACATCTCACCAATCTTATTGCACGCCATCGCCCTGGATGATCGAAGCTCAACGAAGCTCCGCAGCTGCGTGTACTCACGTCAACACATAAACCCTAAAACCCCAGAGCCCTTGTATTCTTGTATCCCAAAATGGATTAAGAAGTCCAAATTGGGTGTCAAGATCTTTTACCAGCAAAACCAATGTGCACCCACACTAATCATTGCCACAAATGCAACACCTAGGCTTATATTTGGACCAAAAAGTGACACTAAAACTTAATGAGAGCATCTCTAGCGGTGCTCAGTATATTGGGCGTGTCAATTATGACTCTTGTGCCACAGTAAAATTTCGGGGCCCCACCCAGTCACTCCAATCTGCAAACAAAATCCAAGAACAAGTGAATTTATCAGGAACAAAATTTATGAGGTGATTGAATTCCCCATTTATGAATTTCAATTAGTAGCTTCACATTGGTTAATCTTTACACAACCTAGCAACCATGGATTTTTTGGAGGTGGGTGGAGGCTTTTGCCTTCAAGTTGGACACTACCCAATGACTCTCACACCTCAAAAACATCATTTTGCCTAGTAGCATGGTCCCAAGTCAAATGAGTCTGGCACTGGAACTTGGCAAGTGGTGAACAAATTTTCCCATGACCTGTATTGACAAAATAAAAAAGCTGCAATTAGTGGGGCAAAAAAACAAACAGGGCCCAACAAACCACTTGCAGGGGTACTGTAGCGTGCTTTGGTGGAGATACTCTAAGAGCATCCCCACAAAAAGGCACTCAATACATGCAATGGGCGGGCTATGGCTTAGAAATTATCCCATGGTACGCATGCCAAGTGGAAAAATATGCCCAAACATTTCAAAAAGTGAAGAGGGCACAGGCAAATAGAGTCTCTTGGGCGCGGCTCGCTAAGCAATTTAATAATCTTCTTGGTCTCACCTTTTGAAAAGTTTCTCTTCAAAAGTTGAAGAGATTCTTTTTCAAATAATAAAATAGGAAGTAAGGTACACTTTTTGAGCACTTGGCAAATCTCTCCACAGGGCCCGGGGTTCTTCAATCAATATTGCGACACACCAAACCACAAAGTTTGCCTGTTTAGCACCCCTATTTAGCTAGCTAGCTGTGGAGATACTCTAAAAGCATCATCATCCTAGCCTTCATGAATGAACAACAACACTAAGTAGGTGTGGGGCCGAAGTTCACAAGAGAATCTTGCAACCATCATCTTGCTTTGTTATCTTTGCAAAAATGTCACTTCAAGGCCCTTGCATGGTACATCAATGACGCTTTGTTGTGGCCTCTAAGTTCCTCTACACTCCTTGGTTGAACACAATTACAACAATGATCAAATGAGGTCTCGCACTACAACTATGCCACCATGGCTATAACATATGAATGAAAAAATGGAGTCAACTCAAGTAGGGTTCTAGTAACATTTGTAGGGTGGTGGGGTGCCCAAATTCTTTTTGCCTCTTTAACCCATTAAGGACCGGTCGACCATTCTGTGGTCAATTTGGGTCCTTTTTGGTTTGTAGAGAGAGCATGTCAATGAATTTGATGATGTGGCAAAGGGGATGGGTCTGGGGAATTGGAAAGTGAAGAGTTTAGGACAATAACTAGGCCAATCTGAGGTGTCATGTGGCTAGAGGGTTGAAAAAACCAAGACAACAGGATTGAAATTACACCAAGATTTGCTAAAAATTCTTGCTATACAATGCACCTTCACCAAAAATTTCAATGCTAAATCCTATATCATGCGCAACACTTCCATCTGTACAGTTAGATCTCCGATAGGCACTTGCATTCAAAAGTTTTAAAATTGCTCCTAATTGGCCATACAAAGGATTGCCCACCCCCAAAATCAACCACGGTCCTTAATGGGTTAACTTTGCGACTTCTTCACGAGATTTGGGATGTACTAGTACAGAGGCTCTACATTGTGCTTAGATTGAGAATGCTCTAACTATTGATGAGACAAGATGTACACAATAATAACGTTAGAGCTTAAGAGAACCTATAGGAATGCCTAGTGCTAATTTTGGCACACCTACAAACAATGTTGTGAAATTTTATAACTTATTCATATAGTATCCAAAAAATGCATCCTAAAGTGCTTTTGAATTTCCTTTCACTTACCAAAAGATCTAGTAAAATAATTTTTGTTTGATCACAATAAGCATGCTCAATAGTTATTAGTATTGATTTTAGATGCACTTATCTTACAAAAACTTGCTGAAAGTTCTCCTTCCTTTAAACCCTTTTGAGTCTCAGCTATCATGATAGATGATTATGTTCCTTCTCCAATTGTTGCACCATTTTTCAATGTGCAACCTCACTTGGATTTGTAGGGTGTAGCAAAGCAAATCTAATTGTTCAAATTATTTTCTACAATTAGAACCCAATAGTAGGATTTTGATTTAAAATACTAAGAAAATGTTTGTTAAAATTTTCAATAATATTGCCTCGGGTATTGACTAAAGAGATTGCAAGAGATAGTTTTGTAAAGTCCAAAGATGATTAACAAATTTTTAATTAAATTGGTTTAAATTTTTTGCAAAAATAGAATCTTGAACTTATTTATTTTTATGTTATAGAATTGAGTTGAGAATCCATAGGAAAAACAACAACTCGTTTCATTCATTTAAAAACCATTATATAAAAAGAAGTATGAGATGAAATGCAATTTTTTTGCTAATAATTGTAATATGAATTTGAAAAATGTCAATATGAATGGTTATAAACTTATTGACTCTAAATCCTAAGAGAAGTTCACCTTCTTGTTTTTAAAAATTGTAAAAATTGTATGAAATAATAGACAATATATGTGTGGTTTTTAATGAGTTTTAGGTATTTCCTTGCAAAACAACAACCTCTCAACCTTGCTTAGAATAAGAGCATTTTGAAGCAATTTTGGGCTTCAAAACACTAAAGATAATACTTAGAATTATTTATTTTAGTGTTACAACATTTTAGATTATTTTTACAACTACTCACATTAGTCAATTGCAAAAGTTAGAATAAAGAGGTAAGTCTTGATCAACACTTTTTTACAAATGTAGCCAATGATTATTTGGGTAAATATATATAACATTGTAGATGCACTTCTTGTACCTTATTTGCAAAATCTATGACCTTTATTACTCGTTTGCTCAATTGGATCTTAGAAAAAATGTCACCTTTATAGGGAATTTCATTACAATGGCACCATCTTGCAACTTTGAGCACTTTTTATGTTTCAGACCGGGATATTTATGTTTCAAACCAGGATGTTTTAAAATGTACACCTATCCTAGATATCTGAAATCTATACTTGTCTTAGATATTACTTTTATAATTCAGACTGGGCAATTTGAAAATGGTACATAGAATATGCCATTTTAATGAAATCCCCTATTTTTGGAAAATTAGAAGAATTAGATTGGATATATGCAAGAATATTTGAGGTATTTGTTGATCCCCTTTAATTGAACAACTACATATTGTTAAATTTATTAGTACTTGAATAAAGTATTTGAATATGAGTACACCAATACTAGCTTAAATAAAAGGTAGAGAATTATTTTCTTAAATGAGCAATGAAAGAAAAAAACAATGGTGTTGTCACTTAGTGCAAAATTATTAAGACCTAATTTGTTGTGGATAGCTTAATAAGCATTGTATGAAACCCACTACACATTACAAGCACACAAAGCCTTTCATCACAAAGTGGTCATTCCTTCTACCATCCCATTATTTTTCTTACCTAACATTGAAAGATGGATGTCTCTTGCATCTTTTGTTCATGCATAGAACCACTGCTTTTGGAGATATAATTCAATTGATGGATACTAGATGCTATGATGCATGGCTCTTGTAAATTCTTTTTTTTCCTTTTTGCACAAATGAAAAATTTCACTACATGTTTATAGTATGAAGCTAACCATTTATAAATCAAAAGTTAAGATACTTACACCAAATCTTGGCCATAATACCAAAATTGAACCATCTAAATTCTTGCCTAAAATGTGCACTCATTAAACATGAAAGCCTAAGATCAATTTTGGATACATTTACATTAAATACTTTGAGAATACATAATATAATAATAGAAACAATGCTTAGATGCTTATTTTGACAATTCTAAGTGGAATTTCTGTACACCTCTTGACAAGTTACCCTCCAAATCTCAAATTATAATGCCTCAATGCAAAGTCAATGCAGAGTCAAGGATGTGACTCTTTGCTCACAAAGACCTCCACTAGCCTCACACTTTTCTCCTTCCTTCCAAGATGGGACGGATGTCGATACACAATCATATCATTCACAAAGCCAAGAAAACCTTTTGACATGACAATTCACAAAGCCAAGAAAACCTTTTGACATGACAATTCACAAAGCCAAGAAAACGTTTTGGAGAATCACACATGACAACTTCCTGCGTGCCCTAGCAATCGGAAAGAGAAGTCTTGTAAACAAATCCAAACTTGTGATTAATTCAACATGAACCTCACACTTGATGCTGTCCGAAATCATGCCATTCCAAGCACAACTGCACCACACTATCACGCTTCAAAGCATGCACGGCTCATCAACACATCAAGCCTATTTGCTCTACATTGCAGATCATGGGCATTAAATCTTACCTGCACTAAAAATACTCATCTCAGACATGCAGCAAGGTCCATTTGTATGCATACCAACTTGAAGGATGAGAAAGACAATCACCCAAGGAGGTGCCGAGTGATTGCGCGATGCGAGATGGCACCCAAAGGTCGAGACCCTTCACCCGGAAATGACGAGCAGCATCAGCAACACTGCAAGTACACCAAAAGAGATAATGTGCATTCAGATCACCACTCACCAGACAGACATCATGACCACCACCCTGCAGAGAGGAAAGCCTGTAACAAAAGAGGTGAGGAAGAGGTGAAACCAGGGAGCGAATGGCATGACATATTTCACAGTGAGCTCCGAGAGTGGAAAGGGATGAGAGGCCCCCAAAATGGTGAGCAGGGGGAGGAGGAAGAACCGTATCCTGAGTATACACCCCGACACAGCGGGGAAGACGAAGGTCGTGCATGCAGCGCTCTCAAGGAATCAGACAAGGGTTATGTCATCAAAGTGAGCAAAGAACTCATGGGTCTGTTTTGCTACATCGAGAAGCGCAAACGGAGCATGATCAAAGAGCTTGCACATACCCTCAGACAGGTGTGCGTAACGACGTGCTCAGTAATAAGGAACAAGGCCTGAACTTGATGCCACACAAAATGCACACAAAGTGCTCTCAAAATGTTCATAAAATGCACATAGAATGCAAAAAAATGTACACAAAATGTAAACAGAAAGCACGTAGTATGCAAACTAGATAGAGAACTTGAGAGGTCTCTGAATTGAAAGGGTAAAGGGGTTTGGGAGCAGGTGGCGTTGGTGGCGTTAGTGTTGACGTGTGTGAGAGGGGTCTTCGCACCACTTGTGGAAGTCTTCAAGACCTCTCCTCCCTCGTGGTCCAAGCTCCTGTTGATGCTGGTGTCGCTGGACTCGATCGCCATTTGCTACTTGACCATCAAATCTGCTGAGCCCCTGGAACAGCTGGCCGCTTTAGCTACAGAGAATCGACAGAACATCATGGAAGGAGTGGAGAAAGAAGAGGAGATGATTCTGAAAATTGCCATCGAGTTCATACGGTTGTTCAAGAGGTTGAGAAACATTGCCATCACGTTGACGGTGTCTCAGACAGCACAACTCTTCCTCGCGGTGTTGAAGATGAAAGACCCCGAGTTTGTAGGCAACGTAGTCAAGGTTGTGCAGATTTGGATGCAGTCACCCTGGATTTGAAAGGGCCCAAGTTGGATGACAGGTAAGATCTCGCTTAGCAAAAAATCGGAGATGAAGCTATCCTGCAGGCGTTCTAAAGTCGCACCAATGCAAGCCAGGGGGTGAGTATACACAGTATATTCACCGTAGCAGTTGTAAATCCAGAAGAAGTTTAAGCAAGTGACTCAAAACCAGGTCACACAAGGAAGTCTCTTGACGAAGTTCTTGACGTCAGCCACAGTCAAGAGACGACTCCATGCATATGGAGCATCGATTTATGCTAAGAACAGATTTTGAAAACATAAAAATACAAGTGGCATCAAATTAATCCAAATGGGTCTAATTGGCAGAACCCGATCCTCAAAATTTAGCGGGAGATTGCTTGCACTCCATCAAAACTCAACTAAAAGCTTGTCGTATGCTAAATCTAGTCACTAATCATATATCCACCCTAGTTGGGAAGTGTTCTGTGGCTGACAACCTCAGCCTTGTCGCTGTTTTTTGTTCTTCTGCACAGTAGTCACAGGCTTCAGACTACCAGAATCGATAAGAGCTTGAATCTCAACTTTAGCCGCCTCCCTCAAGGCTAAATCTGCGCACTCTCTGTAAGCTGATACCACCCTTTGACTGCAATGAACACAAGAGATGGCACATTAGAAAGTTCTCCAACAAAACCCAGAGTTCTACTAGAGAAAGAACGTTGGTGGAATTCAACTCTGAAATGTCAAACCCCAAAAGGGAAATAAAAACATGACGAGGACAATTACCTGTGACCTTGTGCCCACTGCTTGCATTTGTCTTTCAAAGCAACAGACCAAAAAACAGCAGAGAAAGATGGACCCTGAACTCCGTCTGGTGGAGGTGTTGAATTCAATATCAACCTCCGTAATGTCGGACTAGAAAAGTATTGCTCCATAATATGTACATCTTCCTCTTCCTGATTTGCAATAGTTGCTAAATCAGCGATTTCTTTGTGTAAAGACAATATTGCACCAGGTATTGTTTGCCATAGTTCTCCATTTACTCCTCCCATTGCAACCTGCACCAACGATCGTCATTGCTGGATTTGAATAAACTTCCTTTCTCTTTCTCGTACTACATATATGCCCTGCTACTTAGAATTCACTGATCTATCTTCAATCCTAAAAGAAACAGAGTCAAAAGAAACAGTAACTCAACCCAAGTGACAGCACCAAATTGAAGGTCATGAACAAGAGGAGAGGTGCATAATAGTACCTCGTAAATTACTTCCGTGCCCCACTGTGACTGCAGCATTTCCTTGGCATTCGCTCTACAAATCTCAGCCAAGTCCTGGACAGAAAAACCCAACCATAGATGTGAGAATAGCAGCAATCCATTCTGCGTCTTCCCAAAATCAATAAGATTTGAAAACATTTACATAAGCAGAATGAATGAATTGTAGACAGCAGGACTATTGATGCTATAACTAGTAAGGTACAAGCGGTTGGCACCCCATAACAGGATTTCCTAAAGCATCGTCAAAAAATCATTAAAGCCATCTACAGAAAATCGACATAATCTGACTGGTTTCCAGTTCCTCCCGGATTTTCAAAACTCAATTTGGAACAGTTTCGCACCTTAGCTAGACCACTCTTCGAAAGTAACTCAGATCGACGCACAGAAGGATCCTTCTTGCTAACACTAGACCCCCCGTCTCCATCTTCCTCATCCTCGTCTTCGTCCATAGGTTCTGGAACCCCCTCAGTTTTAACTGCAGAATGCAAACAAAGAAATACTTAAAAATTGAGATTGGCGGTATGCAAGTGATAAACAAAATTTGCACTCACTTCGATTTCGATTACACTTATCAATCGGACTTGGTAAGTTCTCAGGCTTTACCTTTCTTAGCGGCACTTTTCTTTGAGCCGCCCTTTTTAGAGCCATTACTAACAGCTGCAGGAGTATCCACGGCTTCATCCATGGCTTCATCCTCATCAACTAAGTCCTTGTCTGGAAACAAACAATAAATTTCACAGTTTATAAGTAATTCGGAGATATGCATTCTGCACTTCACATGTGGTGGAAACGGATGTCCAGGAAGTTGCATAATTAACCACCACTTTTATCTGCAATGGCTTCAGGTAGAACTCAACGGAATTTCTGTTATACAAATTTAACAATTATATTGACGACAGAAATTCGTTGACGTTAACAATTGCACATAACCAAGAAAGCATACCATCAACTGAAGAGGGGGCTGGAGACTCCAAAGCAGCTAAAACATCTGCAGGGAAGTAGCGACGAACTCGAGGAGCCAGGAGATGAAGCAACACAAGGCGTCCGAACTGGACAAAAAACATACTTCTTCAGTACAGATGGTGACCAGTTGGTAGAATAAAAAACTTAAGAAGCACTTACTGCCCACATGCGAGACAACAATTAATTTCGGCACAAGTAAAAAGATGATTTGTTTGATTGGACGTTGAACAACCCAGGCATCCCTCCCACAATCCTTGATCTGAATCTATACATACCTTGTGCAAAGCCAGATCCTTTAATTCTTTCATAAGTTCTTTGATGATAATCTGCAAGATTCCAGGAAACCAGGGCTTCGATTAACTAACTGAATAGCAATAAGGAGAACGCAGGAGATAAGTACATAGCAAGGAGTACAGAAGTCGAGGGATACATAGACACAAACCTTGGTGACAAGTTTTGTATCGTCAACAACATCCAGGATCGCCAACAACACCTGGAACAACCAATCAGAAGGCATAAGGAGCACATCTCAACTCCGGTTGAACTTGTTACGCTACAGAAAGACCCAAGACAAAGTAAAAATATATATAGCAAAAAGGCCAAATCAAATCTGAAGCTACTAAATAGACTTACCATATAACCATGGTCATCACGAGCAATCTTAGCAACATGACCTTTCATGCCTTTAATAATCTTCTTCCTCTCCTGTAGTTCGAATATAGTCAGGCACAAAGCTTTTCACAAAGAGGCTACGAATGGAAAATTAACATCCTTGCCCACACAAATGCCACATACTAGTAGGAAATACACATACGTTGCTCTCAAGGGAACAATTACTGAACATCGGGCGTAACATAGCAGATGCATAGGCTACCCTCGTTGATTGAGTACCAGTAACAGGTATATGATTGTCAAAGACATCCATGTCCATATGAACTACTGCCTCCAACCCGAAATTATTGTCCACAATTCTGTTGAGATTTTTTGATGTCAAATTCATTGATCATATTGTGAAAAACATAATTAAGAAAGCTTCCAAATTTATATCACTAAAATCAATGAAGAATATTGCGTGTGTTCATTGCAACCTAAATAAAATTAGCCCCAAGGAAGTCTCCATATGATTTACTCAAAACAGCCTTAAAAGAACATGACATTCAAAAGCGAACAATCATTTCGGGACGGAGGGAGTAAGTTAGAGCGTCAGGACCGAGACAAATATGTAAAAACTGTCTACTCATTATACAGAGGGAACAAAATACGGACCTTGTTATTACCATGCATGACACAGGTCACACCAATCTTAGCACCATCACGTGTGTGCACCATGCGGACTAGAAGGCCACCCGATAGTTGCTGCACTACTTCAGCTACCATGCTCTGATATAACAGCAAAGGCCATTAAACCAATTTCAGTTTTACATTACCACACAATCGGGGCAGCCAAACACGACGCAGGTGAAGATCATCGAAATGGTACTATTTACAAAAACCAACACAAATCAAATACAATACCTTCTTCGACGCACTCAGGTATTCCACAATAGCTCGATGAATAATGCTATGGTCCACAATGCCTTTCTCTAGAATAGGCTGTAAAGCTAATGTCATATGCTGCAGCACAGACCTCTTTTTTGCAGCTGACTCAGAAGCAAAAAACTCCACCAGTCTATCACCAGAATAACGAGAAGAATATTAGTTCAAGAGCATTCAACAGAAAAAACTACTATTGCAACTCCTGGCTCATTAATGAAAGATTCCCACCTGCCCTTTCCAGGAGTAGTCAGCCCTTTAAAGAGTCGGAACTCAGGAGAATAGAACTCAGAAAGAAGCTCGAGCTTCTGTGCAGCATTTGCAAGAGTGTAAGCATGCTCCACCACTGTTCCACACAACAGAAGGAAATATCAAAATTAATGAAGTTTAATAGGCAAAGGCCTATGAAACAAAATGCAATTCCAAAGACAATGTCACAAACGACTTCATACACGCTATTGCCATAACCAAAAATACAAATAGGAACACAAACGAAAGGCTTGGCTCATTAGATGAAGAAACAAACCAGGAGAGGCATGTGGATGTCGGAGGAGAGCAACGACGTTGCCGTGAAGCAATGATAACATTTGCTGAAGCTGAGCTTTGTTAGCTAAAAACAAAACAGTTAATTAATTGCCATCCAGATTGCAGAGGAAGAAGGTGAAACTAGGTTGACAGCTAATTGGAAATTAAAACTAGGACAAGGACACAGTAAACAAGATTAAGACGGAATTTTCACGGCCTCTCTTTTTAAAAGTAGCAAATAGAGCGTTCGGAATTCAAATCCATACAGTATCTGAGATGCGACCATGGCTAAAAAAAATTTAAATAAAAATCACGGAAATACTCGGACCAGCTTTGGATATTGGTCCGCAATCCCAAAGTTCTTAAAAAATAACTCTCGAAATTGGAACTTCAAGATTCTGTGTTTTCTAAAGAAAAAGGATTCCAAACACTACAACGTAAACTGACTAAGTCACAAGAGAAAAGATAAGGACCAGCTTCCAGTACGAGATGGTAAGAATCTAACACCTGCTGACTCACAGATAAAGTGCATCCACCACATCTGCAATCTACAGATGAAGCACTTACCACTATCCAACATTTTGATCACAATATGATGTGCATATTTGTCCTTCGCTAGGGACAAGCAATGTGGTCGAAGCTCTTGAAATACCGCAGTCCTTTCTTCTGGTGTGCAATACTTCACACAATTCTGCATTGACCAACCAGACAATTGGCAGTGTGAGGAGATCCTGTCCACAGATACTGAAGGTACTATCACAAGCGAACAAGCTTAGTATGGATCATCCAAACTGCTTGCGGGAGTGCAAAACATAAAATAAGAACAAGACCCGGTAGAGATTACATCTCCAGTCACTTGAATACAAATAATGAATGGAAGGCAAGATCCACTATCCATTAATGTCATACTTGCATTGCACGAGCAACAATATGATTGAGAGCCATCTCCGGCATTTTTCCTTTCATCTTCTTCAGAACTTGCGAAATAAGCCTGAAATTTACAGCACAAGTCAATAGACTTAGTATCCTGTGTATCCTTCTATGCATAACAGTCCAAAATCTGTTAAAAATAATCTTCACTTATTAGGGATGAAGTCATAAGAAACACAAAAGTGCAACCATTTGGGAACACGTTAGCCCATTTAGACGAAGTCCAGAAACAAGAGCTGAAGATTTAACGCCAATTTCTAAATACAATCGAACAACCGAATCTCACTTGCTCCTATCTTCTTTCTCGATGTTCCTTACGCGCGTTTTCTCCCATACCGAAACTACTTCCTGTTGAGCAAAATCAAATGACAGTGTCGTTCACTGTAAGTAACATCTCTTATTGATAGCCAACAAGTTGGCAGTTAATGCACAACAACGATGCCTCACGCACCACATGAGGAGGCTGAGCTTGCAGACACAACGTTACTACAAAATTCAATTCACTCAAGTACTTCATTTCTGCAGGACTCCATAATTTATCAACCAAAGTATTCAAGATAGAATGGACAGAAGCGATTCGAAATAACCCCCTGGAATCCAGGCCACTATAAGATGAATAACAACTAAGAGTTCTGTGTAATCATAGCTAATCGCAGTTAACTTCCGTGGCAGACTTCAATTTACAGACAACATATGTTGGATATTATGAGCAGAATAACATGGAGGTAAAGTCGATTACTTTTTCAACTTCATAGTGCGGCTTGCGTTTCCTCTTGCGAGACTCTGTAATCTCTTGCTTTGCCTTCCGGGCCTCTTTGTCCGACTGAAAAGCGAGGAAGACGATCAGTAAAAAAATATAGATGAATTAAGTTGGTGCGGTAACCACGACGAAGAATGCAAAATCGAAACTCCAAGCAGGTATATTTTCCAAGTAAGCTGACAATCAAGCGGCCTGTGTCTTTGTGATAGAGAATATCCAATAAAATTGTCAATAATGTGGAGGAAATTACGAAACACCAGTGGGAAACGTACCATGTACTTCTTCTTAGGATCGGATGCTTCTACAGGTACTTCAGGCTTCACACCTGCACAACGGAACCAATACAGCTCAGACGCAGTTGCTACTCCAAATAATCCTCTCAACTATAACATCATCTAAAAGAGAAATGTTTGCGATTATGAGAGAAGTTCAGCCGATCAACGTGCACCGTAATTAGGGCGAATTGGTGACAACGACTAGAACCAAGCAGGTCCAATCAACCTAAACAGATTGTCATTTCAATACAGTTTCCCGCAATTCGCTGCGCTATTTTCACTCCCTATACACCAAGCCGCACTTGCAAATTGTAACAAAAAATCCCTCTTCGACCTTAAACCTTAAACCTTAAACCCTAAACCCTAATTTACGTCCCCTGCAAAACTGCATTCTGGTCCCTCAGATTATATGATGAACTCAACATCTATTATAACTGAATGACGTACGTTGCGATGCAATTCCCCAAGTAACATTCAAGACTTGGAATTTTGAGGTCAATTTTCGAACGACCATAAACTCTACTACCCGTAATGAATTAGATTCCCCTTGCGCATGAAAGAGAATCTAAAGTTCCTTACCTTCAGCATCATCGGGGAGGAAATACTTATCCTCATTGCGCAAAACAAAAGCGGCAAGGAATCAATCCCAGAATACGACGAACATTGATCGCACGGATTCGTTCAAAGTCAATCTTTCTCAAAGTAAAGAGCGAGGAAGGAAGTAGCTTACTCGGAGAGGATTTCATGGTGGCCGGCGACGCTGTGAGTGAGCTCGTCTGCTCAGAATACAGGCCCTGGCTATGGTGGGAAGGGCAATGGTGGGAAGCGGCAGGTTTAGGGTTTAGTTTGGGGACGAAGACCGAACCTCCAGCTTCGGCAACACCCTTCCAGCTTCGGGAAACCCACCTTGTGAAATTGTAAACGTATTCTGAATAGGATTTACGGTTTTCATATGTTCCGTATAACGTGATCAGTATAGATGGGGGTATTAAGTTAGTTGGGAGGTACAGGAAGTGAACTGAATTAATGGTGCTAGATAACTTGATTTGACCAATCATATAGAGCTGAAAAGTTTTATTTTAAGTAAATTATTTTTAAAATTAGAAGTTTAACCCCTAAACGTCCAAAGTCTTGGCGATTTGGAAAAAAAATCATCATAAAGTACTATTTGGAAGAATATTTTGGAATTGATTTATTAATGAAAGTTGTAGATTTTGAATTTTAGATTCCATCAGTACAATTAGATTCACCAATGCTATCACCAATATTCTTTTATAAATTTAGAAAGGAAATTTTAAACTTCCTTCTAAATTCGATTATGAACAAAATATCATCATTTCCTGAGTAAAACTTGTTGAAATGGATTTGAAATGAGGTTTCCTTGACAATGTGATTTTTTGAAATTTTTATGTTCTTTAAATCTATGACCTCATTTTTGCAAATCTAGTTTTGAATTGGAGGCAATGTAATTTTGGCTTAACCAACCACTTGACATACTTCCACATTTATAATTTTAGAAAATATATACTCTACTAACACCAAATCCAACGATTAGATAGGACAAGAACTTAATAAAGTATCTCTATAAATTAGGATGACTTTCATCCAAGCAATAATGAGAAAGAAACAAAAGTATGAATTTGTTCATTGTCCATAAATTGGACATTGGAGCATTTAAGGATTAATTCATGAGGTTAAAGTTTTTTATTTTTTTATTTTTTTTAAGAAACAAATGGAAATTCCATTACAAAGCAAAAAGAAGCATAGCAACCAAGCCCAAAGGTTGGACAGAGAGAAAAAAAAGAACCAAAAGCTTGCTCAAAAGTACACATAACAGGCCTTTGCTTGTTCCAAATAATTGTATTTCCTATTCTAACTTAGTAGAATCCATAGGAGACTACAACCAAATATCATCAAAGTGAGACAAGATCCTACAAGCCTATTGGGGGTGTTTACGAGCTCCTTGCTACGCCTTGAGTATGGCAGCTTGTCCAATATCTAGAAAGGCATTCCACACTAGGTCACAAATACATGCTGAAGGCTAGCATTTGTTGGAAAAAACAATTTGACTCCTTGAAATCCAGATAATCCATAATGAGAAGGCCTAAACTTTTCAATTTGAATGAGGTGTAACTTCTAAATTAGAGCTAAACATCATGCTTGAAGCAAAAGCAAAGAATAGCATCTCAAAAACACTCAATATAGTGTAAAAAAACTCATTAATTCCATTCTAAGTAACACCTAAGGTAGAAGTACCTATTTGTGACAAACCCCTATGATGGCTTTATAGGGTGACCTATTGTGGACAACAATTGGATGCACTATTCATGGAAAAAGATTATCTGTTTGTACCTTCTCATCCACTCATCTCTCTTCCCTCCTTGCTTAGGGAGAAGTGCCAAAGTTAATTGAAGTAGGTGAGTCTATGAGACTAAAATGGGTCCAAATGAAAATTTTATATTTATATTGAATAAAACATTCATTTTTGGAAAAAAAATCATTATTTTTTGCATTCTTCCCAATCCTTCTGTGTTTGCACACATTGAGCTCAATTTCTCAACGAATTTTTCATATCCTATAGGCTAAAATGCTTAAGTTATCAAAAATAGGTACTCCTACCATATTGATTTATGCTAGATGGAGGAGGTACTCTTTACAATACAAAGCTTTTGGAAAAAAAAATGAAAAAATAGTGCAAGGCTACAGTATGAATGGAAAATTTCCAAAAAAACACTCAATGTATTGTACAGTAAACCCATTTAATCCGTTCCAAGCAACACTTACTGATTTTGTGTCAGATGGAAGAAGCACTCATAACATTCAAGAGCCTTCAGAGAGGCTGCCTTTGCCTCTCTGAAGTCTTCATCCATGAAATGCATCCACATATTATTAATGTAAGCTTCAGGACCGAGACAATGGCAATACATTTATGGTGCGATCAATTTTTTTGGCTAATTCTAGGACAAAATATACAAACAAATAATTACAAAGATAGATGGTCTGTCAATCCTCAAAGAATTCATTGAGTATTGTACCATTGAAATCTAACCACTTGCCATCCATAACTTAATTTGATTTTTTTGTTAACAAGAGAATCTCTTTATGTACACTTAGGGTGGTAGGAGATAGAACAACCCATGTGGGATATGTAATTTAGAGTTTGTAATTTCTCAACCGCTCATAATTAAGTCTAAAGTAGGAATTGTGTTAAAATTATAATTTCAGACCTCATTTAGGCATATTGGAATACCTTTTTTTTTCTAAATTTGAACTAAAAAAAGTTGGGGAATCAAGCTAAGTTTCATCTCCAAAAATCCGTTTTAGATATAGATCTTCCAATCAAAAGTTATGGACAAATTTCAGAGAGGATGTATGAAAATGTCAAAAAAAAATCCTTTCAAACCCCTCTATGAAATTTGTCTATAACTTTTGAGTGGAAGATCTAAATCTAAAACTGATTTTTGGAGATGAAATTTAACTTGATTCTACAACTTATTTTAGTTCAAAGTATTTTGGAAAAAGTTATTTTACTATGCCTAAATGAGGTCTGAAATTATAGTTTTAACACAATTCCTACTTTAGACTTGACTATGAGCGGTTGAGAAATTACAAACTCTAAATTACATATCCCACATGGGTTGTTCTACCTCCTACCACCCCATATGTTCATAAATAATTGTCTTCTAATTCCAAATCACAGAACACGAATGACTTACAAAGCAATGTTATGGGATTCAAACAGTGAAATTTTTGACCTGAATGAATTGATTGTAATATAATTAGAGCTATTTTTTGGGTTCAATTTCCCAGTAACCTGATTGTGCAGTCATGACCTTGGCACTGAGCAGAAGTCTGACATTATTGACGTGTGGCTTATTAGCTAATGTTGGATGTGGAATATTCCACATCATTTCATCCTTTTCGATGAAATGATGTGGAATATACCACATCATTCCGTCAGAGGGAAGGCAGCTGCTCTCACAGCTCTTGAATGTTATGCTCTTTGCACTACAAGCTTTGGGGAAATAAAATAAAATATGGAAAAAATAGTGCAAGGCTATGAATGATAAATTCCAAAAGAATCAGGCCTAAAAAAATATCTCCCAAATTTTACCTCCCCCCTAATAAGAGTGAACGGAAATTTAATCAGAAATTGATAGTTCAATGTTTGAATTTTTAGGAAATATCAAGAAATAAAAAATAAGTAAAATAACACCAACTTGATGGAGATTTTAGCAACCAATTAAATCTTGAAGAAAAAAAAAAAAAAATCTATGATTCCTATGAGCTACTGTAATTCACAAGGAGCACATGTAAAAGTTGGAGATTTAATTATATAAGGTAAAACAACCCATTATGGTCATGATTGCTAGTTTGCCCTTATGCCATGGCTTATTTCTTTAAAAAAATTCCCACATACAGACAAGTGAAAGAAATAACGAGAGCAGTTGAAAATATATTTTTTCAACAAAGTATGAAATTGCTATGATTTTTAAGTGTTATGCTCAAAAGATTCTATAGACTACCTCAAAACCAATATGCAACTATATCCATAATGCTCACCTTACTCTTCTAAAGCAGTCACAATATTTTCTAACATGGAAGGCCTTAAAAAGGCACTTCCTACAATGATTTAAACTAAAATAGCTTGGTGCTTTAATGAGATAACTAATTAATCCATTAGTGTTAGGTAAAACATTGGTTGTGGTCCAAAAGCTCATAAATTGAGAAAAAACATCATGGGTCATTCCTTAGGTGTCTATCATGGGTCACTTGGCCATGATGGACTATTCTACCTTGTGGTGGTTACTCTTTGGATTTATTTTTCAAGGCAAGTTGGCTACATGCTTGAAAAATTTCAAATCATTTGGAATTGTACAACATATAGAAAAAAAGAAGTAAATAGAAACAAGCAGAGAATGATTCAAAATACAAAATTGTCAAGAATTTAGTTATGGAATTGAAAAATGCCAATTCCAATGGATGTAACGTTGTGATAAACAATCTACACCCAATGTTTTATTTTTTTTCAATTCCATTGAAAATTGAATAAAATAAAAGACTTCAAAGTTTATTTTAGATTATAGAATCCATAACTGCCTGCAAACTAAAACTCCTCATAACTTTCATTTTATTAATCAAAATGGCATGATTCAATGCTTTCCACACACACATATATATATATATATATAAATCTAGAGAACCAATTTTAAATTTTTATTTCTTAAAAAAGTGATTTTTTAAGAACTTTTTGAGCTACCTATCTAGCAATAAAAATTACATACCATACAATAACTTTTTAACCATGCGATCAAAAGTTATGAAAATTGTTGGGCCTTGGTACACATTGTGTGAAAATTTTGAAGAAAAAAAAAAAGTTTCATTTGTAGTGAACTGTCCCAAATTGCTATGTTACCAAAAAATGTGTTTGGTCCTTTAGGGGTAAAAAACACCTATTTTCAGCACTTTGAAAATTCATAGTTTATTCATACGGTGTTCAAAAAATGCATTTTAACTCCTAAAAGATCACTGTCCCTTCTTGGGACAAATTGGATATTGGACAGGTACCTATGGTTTCAATTTTTGTCATGATTCTTGAATTTTTTTTGAAGATTGACAAATTGATTATCTTTGTAAATATATATATATATATATATATATATATATATATATATATATATATATATATATATAATAATTATTTTATTTTATTATTTTATTATTTTATTTATTATTTATTTTTTCAACTGGTGCACGAAAACCAAAGCTATGCATGAATAAGTTCAAACATGGGAGACCAGGGAGCAAAATAAATCCAAGATTTTAAATTTTAAATTTTTATTCTCATAGATTATATTTTTGTCTACATAAAAAGATTTAATTCATGTCATTTGAATGAGAAAGATAAAAGTTATGGACAATCTTGTTTTTCAGACAATCTAAGTATCTTCTTGAAAAAATAACTTGTATGAATCATTTGCTAATGTATTTCTTACAATTAAAAAAAAAAAAAAGTTTCTTGTGGTTTAGTTTGCTTACTAGAACAATCTCACCATTGGGATTAGTGCATTTTTATTCCATATTAGAAATATTAATAATTTGGATTTTCCTTCTACTTTCTACCTACTTCTACTTAACAATTTTTTTAAGAATGAAAATTAAGTTTTCTTGAATTTTTTTTTTTGCTAGACTCTCAACTCAATTTTCCACCATAAAGATTTAAACCTCAAAACTCTGTAGTGTAAAAAGTTTAAATTAAGAAGGTTCAAAGTCAAGTCATCTAGATTGACAATGTACAAAAAAACTTGTTTTCTTCACTTTAAATGTAGATATCTTGCAATTTGTGTGGTAAAATTTCTGAAATTTATTCCACACATTCTCATACTAGTTAGGGGTAAGATTATATGTTTACATTTTCAATATAAATAATTCAAGATTTTTAATTCTTTGCAATAGAAATGACAATTTTGAGTGTTTTTTTGGTAAAAAAAAGGTCTTAGTCCTTTGGAAACTAAAAGAATCTAGAATCTCTTTTTGATACCAACAAGATTCTACAAACAATTTTTCAATATAATAGTGGAAACCATGTTGAATTGCTTATTTGTGCAATTTTAGGTATAGTACCTTGAGGAAAATTAACTTCGTTGTGAGAAATTGAGGCAACAATTGGAACCTACAAAACTTCTTTATAGGGGTTTATAGAAATGTCCTTTTTTTTAACAATAACATATTTCATGAACTATTACCATACCACATGCCCATACCAACTAAAGATATGTTCACACTTGGTATTTAACCCCTAAAAGACCAAGGAGCCTACTTTGGGCTTTTTGAGAACTCAAGCTGACTCTATTGACTTCATAATTTGGAATTTTTGCATTAATTTCTTAGGATGGACTCTCCTCATCATAATCTATGTGTGAAGCTTTGTTTCATGTCATTCCGATAAATATTGCAAAAGTTAAATTTTTTTTTTTATAAATTTCAATGTTAAATTGGGCATAAAAAAATATTGTCTGTTCTAACAAAATATTAATAATTTTTTTGGAATTTTGTAGATTGATACCTACTCAGAAAAATTCAACCATTGAATTCCAAATAGAGAGGTAAAAATTATGAGGAGTTTAATTTTGCATGCACTAAAGGTAGAAAAAACATATGAAGTCATCTTTTGCTCTCAATTTTCAATAAATTTAAATAAAATTAAAATTAAAGGATATCATTGTTTATTAAAACATTCTCACCTTGGAATTAGCATTTTCCACTTTCTTCCAAAAGTTATTAGCATATTAGTTATATCTTTTATTCAGTAATACCTTCCAATTTACAATTAAAGAAAAATGAATATGAAATTTTTTTGGTTAAAATGTTTTATATATATTTTCAACCCATTTTTCAACATATTGACTAAAATGCACAAGTTATAGGACATACATCTTAAGAAAATTAAAATGTTGAAAGACAAAATTTCACCTTTTGGAAGGACTAGAAAAGCCTACATTTTGAAGTTTAGGCACATTGAATTTGCAATCGGTGAGGATATTCACTCTAAAAATTTGGAACAATGTACTTGAACTAGTTAATCAAAAGATCATATGGTTGGTTTAGTTAGAAAATAAATATTGATGCAGATTTTTACCTTGCTTTGGAGACAAGTATTTTGGAGCAATTTTGGGCCTCTAAACATGATGGTCATGTAGGGGTTAAGAGTGTTGTTACTACGGATCTTAGGAACAAATTTGGACCTACTTCTAGACCGGATTCACATTGCAAACATCACCCCCCTAGTGCGAACATACCTTTAAGCTACAATGAACTCTACATATACAACGCTTTTGTAGAGTGACAAGCATTTTTATTGAATTGAAGGAAGTCAATTTTGAGTATGTAATTTTTGTATGCAATTTTTATATGTGTTGACTATGCATGGTGGATGAAATAAAGTTTCAGAAAAATTGTGATAATAGTGTATAGGGCCATTTTTTTTGTTTAGGAAATTGGGCATTTAATTGCCTAAAAAACCCTGATAGCGATCATTTCACAAGTTCAATTCTTCATGCTCAGAGTCAATCATTCTTTTTGGCACCATGGGGCTAGATTGCACCATTTCAAAATAAAATTTTATTTTTTGCCAAAAAAAAGTACTCCCTCCGTCCCAAAATGTTCTTCCTGTTGGCCTTCATTTTTTGTCCCAAAATGATCTTCTTGTTGTACTTTGTGAGTTGCAAATTGGTCAAATTTAACTTTTGGTAGTTCTCTAGGACTAACAAAACAATTCCAAGCGATAGTTCCCCCTCCATCTATGCAATCACTAATCAAAAGACAAATAAAATGGTTGAAGGGGTCAATCAACACTTTTTGTTTTTATTTTTTGCATCTCTTTGAATATTATCTAATTGAAGGAGATGAAGGTTTTGGGAGGCAAAATATAGGTCCACATATGGTCTTTGACTTATACTAACTACCCACAAAATGATGACCTCACACTCAATAATTAAATAACCACTGGTGCTCTTTGAAAATACCCAAAAAATTTCACTTTTCAATAATCCAAAACTACACTTTAAAAAGGGCTTCAAAACTCAAAGTTTCAAGGGCAATAGGAGTGCACCAAACTCCATATGTAGTGCAAAACAGGCTTTAAAAATGTTATTTTTAGTCTTAATCCGGAACATTTTGTCTAACAGGAAGATCATTTTGGGACTGAGGGAGTAATATTTTTCTCCCAGAAATGTCGCATTTCTACAAAAAAATGTGGATGAAGCTGCCAAATTTGGATGGAAAAGTGCATGAATGTGATTGAAAAGTGTTTTTTGTTCCTAAAGATGTATGAATGCAGAATCAAGCGGCAAGTCAGGCCCCGCAAGCGACAACGAAGGAACCAAGGCCAGTCCCGTCCATGAATGTACCCGGGATCACCGCTACATTCACTTGCACTTCCGTCCAATCGCCAAGCAACTTTCCGGTCCTACGGAATTTCCCAAACAAAGAACAAATCATCCCCTTCCTCATAAATTCGTGCGCCCTTACCATTCTTTCCTCAATCGAAAGCTCTTCTCTCGATCACTCCTTTCCAAAACAAGCAGATGCTTGTGCAATTTTCTTGATTTCCACGAGTACTTAATTATTCCAAACAGCTTCAGGTTCGCGACATTCCTCTTCGCTGAATTTCGCAATTCCAACAAGTGTTCGCAATTGGAAGAAAGGATTGGATCACTACCAGATTGACGCAATTGTACACTCAGCCAATTTCCTGTGGGAATCAGGGGAGCTGTCAATATGGGCGTGGAAGATCCAGAGACGGTGCAATCCTTGAGCAATTTGCACATTGACCCTGCGTTCGTCCTAGACCCCGAGCACCGGCCCCAGCGGAAGCACAATGATTACTCGATCTCTGGTGGTCATGTCCCCGTTGTCGACCTAGCCCCGCTGCGAGAGCAGCCCACGGAAGCCGAGACCAAGTCCATCGTTGCGGAAATCGGCCAAGCATGTGAGGAGTGGGGGTTCTTCCAAGTGGTGAACCATGGGGTGTCGCTGGCGCTCTTGGAGGAGTTGGAGGTCACTGCCAAGCAGTTTTTCGATCTTCCTCTGGAGGAGAAGCGGGAGGTAGGGGGCCTTGTTCTACTCAATTGGTTTTGTTGTTGTTGATGAAAAAAATGATCTAATGGCTTGCGATAGTGCTGCAGTGAGTTTGAGTTAGCCCTATGAGGGTTGGTTAAGTGTTCTTGATTTTGGAATACTGGATGCGTCGGGTGCTTGATAGGTACGACGAACTCTGGATAATGGACTGGGGTACTATGACTCCGAGCTCACGAAGAATACGAGGGACTGGAAAGAGGTGTTTGATTTCTTCCCAAGTGGCAGTTTCAAGCTGCATGCGGACGACGAGAGCCAGCCGAAAACCCACAATCAGTGGCCGTCCAATCCTCCAGAACTGAGGTGAGAATTTTCAAGCCTCACCTTCATCCTCAAAGTATTTCCATAACTTCCTTGAAAATCAAGATGCAAGTAAAGACCAGGGTATTCAAGATGCTCCAATTCTCCGACATCTTGGCACAAATCCTCACAACCTGAGTTCAAATTCTGAGTACAAATTACATCCTCACATCGTGCAGAGCACCCGTCAACACTGTTGTAAAAATGTTCTTGTGTCGTGTGTCATCCTCTGGTTTTCTATGTTCATATACTCCCTCCGTCTCAAATTAAGTGTCCACTTTGCCGGCACTTCATGTTATTTTAAGGTTGTTTTGAGGAGGTCCTATGGGGGCTTGCTTATGTCAAATTTTATTTAGGTTGCAATGATCACATGCAATGTTCATTGATTCTAGGGATATAAAATTTGGAACCTTGCTGAATTATGATCAATGAAACTGGTATAAAAAATTTTCAACAAATCTTCGGGCACTTAAATCAGGACGGAGGGAGTAGTTTTCAAGGTTGAGATGAACTTACGCAGTGGGAGACTTGTGATCGCCAGGGAAGTGTGTGAGAAATGGTCGAGAGCAGTGGAACGCCTGGCGCGTGAACTGCTGGGGTTGATCGCGCAGAGCCTGGGGTTGCCTGCAACGCATTTCCAGAAGCACTGGAAGCAAGACCTGAACGCCATTCGCTTGAACTACTACCCCAAGTGCCCACACCCGGAAGTAGTGCTGGGCGTGAGCCGGCACAAGGATCCCGGCGCCTTGACTGTGCTGGTGCAAGATGAAGTGGGCGGCCTGGAAGTTCGGCGCAAGGACGGCAAGTGGGTGGGCATTCAGCCTCGTCGAGACGCTTTCGTTATCAATGTGGGCGATGTGTTTCAGGTACCTCATCATCCCTACCACAAATTTCCTCCGCAAATCCGTTCCCAGTTCTTTCAATGTCCAATTGTCTCTTACTGTAAAAGTCTTGAATCCAATTTCCAGTTGTAACCGAACACAACATTCTTCATGTAACAGTATGTAACCTAACATTGAACGTAGTATGTAACCTAGTGTGTAATTCTGACTGTAATTGGAACCATAATTGATAATTGTTACCTCAACCGTATACATATGTGAAAGTGTAAGTGTCATTGGAGTTAGTGGAAAGAAGATGGTGGTGTTTAATTATGGTTAGAAGGGTGGAGGTCGCTTGCGCTACTGCATCCATGTGAGTATCTAAACCGATCTGCCATACATCAGGTGTGGAGCAATGAGAGATACCGAAGCATAGAGCACCGGGTTGTGGTGAACGAGAACAAGGATCGCTTCTCGTTTCCGCTGTTTTTCAACCCTTCCTCCGAGACGGACGTGGCGCCAGTACCAGAGATTTTAGGCCAGGATCTTCCCCTGTATCAATCCTACAACTTCGGCCACTTTCTGACACACCGCAACACCACCAACTACCAGGTTCTGGGCGAAGACAATATTCAAATCTCTGACTTTGCAATCAACAGGGACTAGCGCCTTGTATACGAGAAGCACACATGTGCGAACAGTTGAGAATAGAGTTATATATAGAGCTAAGTTCAATCAGATCATACTGTACTGAAAATCGTTTATTCATCAATGAGCAATCCATAACATTCTATTATCTCCGAACTTTCTCGCTGTGTACAATTCTACCACAACAGCGCTACAATAGAAAATCATTCCCTGGGATTCCAGCTAAGGAAATATAACTGAAGTTGCAACCCAACCCCTTAGCCACTTCCTGATGCACCGTACCAAAAACAACTACAAAATTTTGGAAGAAGACGGCATTCAAATCTCTGACTCTGCAATCAACAAGGACTAGCCAGAGCAGTACACGTGCAAACCAAGAATATAGACTTGTATATAGTGTTGCGTTCAATTAGGTCATACTGTATTTAAGATCGTTTTTTCATCAATGGGCAATTCAGTTTGGATGTGTCAATTTGCATGCTTAAGGACGTGGGGTTTATCATCAAGGACATACCACTCAGGTCACCAATAATCACCACAAGAGCACACTCCATTGCTGAAGTGGTGGAACCGACGAGTGTCCCGAGCAATGATCTCCCGGCCAGCAATTCTCGAGATGAACTTAGAGGCAGTATGACAGTCAGCACACACACGAAGATTCTTGGAGATGCGAATAGGGGTACCAGGAGGAGTGCTGAGGAGCCCAAACGCAATGGCCAGCTTCTCGCTGTGGTGGCCAACAGATTCCTCCTTCACTTCATCGCCGACCTCGTGCATGACAGACCGGGTGTCAGCTACATACCCCAAGCTCTTCATCTCCATCGTCAGCGACTCCAATTCTGCATAAATCTCACTTGTTCGAGGATGAGATTGATCATTAGCGACGAAGGAATGTCGTTTCCCTGCAACTTCAATGGAGCTACGCCCGGGCTCCTTCTGGAGCCCCTTCTCCTGCACGAGTTTCCTCACTTTGGCTACATCGTCCCACTTGCCAGCTGCAGCGTAGATATCAGAAAGGGAAACATACACTCCTGCGTTTTCAGGCTCCAGCTTTAAATACTCCGCTCCTGCTCGCTCTGCAACTTCTACGTTATCGTACGTTCGGCAAGCTGCAAGAAGAGCTCCCCACATTGAGGCGGTGGGTGCCACTGGCAGGGTGGAGATTACGTCTTCCGCTTCTGCCAGACACCCTGCACGGCCTAGAATGTCCACCAAGCAGCTGTAGTGCTTCTCTGTTGGGACGATACCGTAGTCGTTGTACATGGAAAGGAATTCACGACGCCCTTCCTCCACCAGTCCAGCGTGGCGACATGCCGAAAGCACACTAACAAACGTGGCTGCGTCGGGTTTGATGTTCTCAACTTTCATCTCCTTAAATTTTTGCAAAGCCTCCAGGGCTCTTCCATTCTGTGCAAGTCCTCCAATCATTCCACTCCATGAAATAGTACTTCGAGTGGTCATATCCTCAAAGACCTGACACGCATCACTTACACTTCCACATTTGAAATACATGTTCACAAGCGCATTCGCCACTTGCAGGTCGGAAACGAGCCCGGCTGTCACAACGCGACTGTGAACCTCTTTACCCCATTCCAACGCTACGAGATTCCCACATGCTTTGAGAACGCACAAGTACGTGACTCTGTTCGGCACCACACCTTCCTGCAGCATTTTTTTGAACATGGTGAAGGATTTCTCCGCTTCGTTCCCCTCGGCATAGCCTCCGATCATCGTTGTCCACGAAATCACATCTCGTTGGACCATTTGGTCAAACACGTGCCGGGCGTCTTTGACACTTCCAGCTTTGGAGTACATGTTGATGAGAGCATTCCCCACTCTGACATCAGAGAGAATTCCAGCTTTCGTAGCCCGAGCATGAAGCTCTTTCCCACGATGTAAACCTCCAGGACGCGCACACGAGTTCAGGATGCTCAGGTAGGTCATCCTGTTTGGCGCTATCCCCTCTTGCAGCATTTGACAGAAGACTCCATAGGCTTCATCCCAACGAGAGTTTTCAACAAGACCCCCTATCATGGTGCTCCATGCAATAACATCTCGACGTTGGAGTTGCTCAAACACGAGATTTGCACATCCAATGGCGCCACACTTGAGGTACATTTTCAAGAGGGCAGTCCCAACTCGGAGATCCGACTGGTAGCCAGAGTTCATGATCTGAGAGTGAACGTGTTTTCCCTGATCCAAAGCCTTCAAGTTGCCACATGCAATCAAGACGTTCATGTACGTGATCTTACTTGGATGATAACCTTCTTGCAGCAATTGCTCGTAAATCGCTATTGACTCTTCACCACGGTCGCTCTCAGCATATGCTCCGGTCAATGTAGTCCATGAGACTTCGTCTCGGTTCACCATATCGTCAAAGACTTGGCGAGCTTCCCGAATGCTGCCACACTTGGCATACATGCTAATCAGGGCGTTCCCAATCTTAACATCAGACACTAATCCAGCTTTGACAGCCTGAGCATGAACCTCTCTGCCCAAACTGAGGTCGGAACAAGCAGTCAAAACGCTGACGTATGTGAACTTGTCGGGTGTCAAGCCTTGTTGCTGCATTTGGCTGAAGAGTGTAAAAGCTTCTTCGGTGTGACCTCGATGCGCGTAACCTGAAATCATGACGTTCCATGATACAAGAGTCTTGTTGGAGAATTTGTCAAACAACTGCTTTGCAGCGGCGACATCACCGCAGTGGGTGTACAACTTGAGAAGAGTGTTAGCGATGTAAACGTTAGGGTGCACTCCAGAGCCGAGGATGTGATCATGCACCTGCTTTCCCACCACCAAGTCTTTAGCCTTCACACAAACTTGCAACAGTTTCACGTAGTCATAGGAGTCTATCTGAGAGCCCCCATTTTGGTGAAGATATTCCAGCACATCTGATGGACCATTCCAGCCATCCTTGGTGGTGTGGATCCAAGCCTTGTCCAGTCGGCTCCATCTTTGGAGAAAAAAGGAGACGGTGGTGATGATCGACCCACTCCCCGCGTTGCAGTTGTTGACGAACAATCTGTTGCAACAGATTACACCCGTTCCATTAACGATGGGTAGACCTAGCTTGTAAAACAGAGAACCAGGACAAGTAAACCCAGACTATGATACTGTGGGGTTTCTTTCCTCCGAGCTAATTCTTTGAAGATCCTCAACCCCGGCTTCAAGGTGCTCTTCAAAACCCCTCGAAAAGCACCAACTCTACAGAGTGGAGCGATTAGGGTTTATGATAAGGCAGGAATGTCCGCTAGGCTGTGCAGGTCATTGCTTAGGGTCTAATCGAAATTTTACGAAAGAGGGGTACTTCTTAATATTTCACCTAGGACTCTGTTGGTCTACAAGGCGGGTCCTGTAGTGTACACAGCACTAATATCAAAGCAACATGTGCCTAATTGATAGCTGTTTCAAAACTGAACCAGTGACCAACTCATGAAATTATAAGTGAAGAATTCCTTTGAAAGCATAAATCACGTGGACAACAAAGTAAACCTAAAAAGATTGCCAAAACATCTACTCTCTTTTCTGATTACGGTACTCACCTTCTCAACATCATCGTCCCTCCAATGAATTAGGTCTTCCACAGGTCGTTTTCTGTCCATTAGTTACGCTTGGGAGTCAAGTCCAGCAATCGGAATCACGCAAGCGAGGAGAGTCTCCCCTATTGATCCTCGGAAGCAGTGGCACCAGGTAGTTGCAAAACCCTAATTCGCACATTGCAAGTGACTAGTAGACTTCGGCGTCTCCAAAATCTAAAGCTTTAACCCATTTCAGTTCCTCACATGAACTACAAACAAATCCTAGGTCAGGAACAAGCTGCTCTTCTGATCTGCGAAAGAATCCAAGACAACACAAGTCAATGAAATATAAACCCTTAAACCCTAAACCCTTAAACCCTAAACCCTAAAACCCTGCATTCGCACAAGCTCAACGGACAGAGAATGTGAACCACACTGTGTTTATTTCCATATTTTCCGTAGGGGTGCACTTGCAAGGGTTTAGGGTTCAGTCCCCACCAATTTCAATACTGTACTTCCATACTGGTGCTGCTTCAAGTTCGCGTTGATTTTCTCACCAGATTCTACAGCCAGAACTTCTCTCAAAGCCTTATCCTCGACTCGTCCTTCACACAATCCCTTGCTAACCCATCACTGCTGCCATTGTCTGACGATGCAATTGAGGATCCATGTCCCTAGCGAAACCCAATTTCGGAAACGCTTCATGGATGAGACTTCCACCATACATCCACTCCGTGGAAACAGAGCTCCAGGGAACAGAGCCGCATGACGCTGGAGAACAATGGAATTAACTTCGGGCGAAGTTTGGTTATTGCATTTGTTACGAAGAACTGTCGGATATGTCGATTCCCAAATTTTGGACTGCCTTTTTGCTTTCAAGAGCTGGGTTCTTCTTCACTGTTCTTTGAAAATCTGTGTTCTTCAGATGAACCCTCTCAGGTGCACAGTGAAAATTGTAGAAAAAATGTTCAATTGTCTGCTGAGCTAGGAAGCGAGTACATTCTCCGATCTTCATGACCTAAGTTTGAAGAATCCGCACAGAATTGTTGGGGGCGATTTCATTTGGAGGTATTTGTGTCTGGTTCACAATTGAGAGGATCATATAAGAAGGTGTTTAGGACATTGCCATAGGAGCTGGTGCGGCTGTTCATCAATGGAGGCAAGGGGATGCAGCCAATTCGAGGGCGATGACTTCTGAAAATCGATTCTGTGGCAATACAGGGGTTTAGGGTTTTAATATTCTTCTGTACCTGACTCTGAGGAGTGTGGTTCTTTCCTGCAGCGAAAAATGCACCGCTTGGTAAGTAAGCCTAGCATCTCCCAATATTATTTTGCCGGCAAAATCTGCCAGGACCTCAATTTCAGAATCAATTTCATCATTTCAGTGGTTCATATTCAGTGGTCAGAGTTTTAGAGATGGGTGTTGGAACATCGTCCTCTCGCAGGTCAGGAGACTGTCTAGAGAATGGAATTTTTCTTCTTCATCTCCGCCATTTTGGACACAGAAGGATCAGTTTGTGGGATTCTGTTGCCATTCTAGGGTTAAGTTCTTATCTCATGAGGCCATCAACAGACAGCCATCAAGCGTCAACACCGATGCGGACAATGTAGTTCAGTCCCAATTGAACCAGATCTTCGAAGACAACAAACGAAACCCTAATCTCGTGAACTACAACCTCTACAACTTCCTTCTGGAGGAGAATGTCCTCCGTTTGGCTCACAGGAATCTCGTTCTAGCAACACATCAGAAAGACTTCTACGAAAGACCTGGGTTGGTGCGAGAGATTTCAAGGGCGCTTCGGGATGAGAAATTCCAGTTTGAATCCCTGCCTCCACTCAAAGGTGAGCAACATTCATACGCATCACAAAAGATCCTCTGCGTTCGATTGACGAAGCTCTGAATGTTAAATTAAGAGGCATTGGATTCATATAATCTTCATGTTCAATTGATTAATATTAACTTACCATTTGTGAATCTATCAGTGGCATCAGCGGGATCTTTCGAGATGTACTCCCCCCCTCCATTTCGGGACAAGGTTGTGATCGAGGCCATGCGAATCGCCCTTGAACACATCTACGAGCCCATCTTCCTGGACTCCTCTCATGGTTTTCGCCGCTCTCGAAGCCGACACACAGCTTTGATGTCAGTGCGAAGGGAGCTTCGACATCACAAACTGGCGCTTGTATCCCGCACCGACAGCCATGACTTGAATTCCCATGTGCTGGTGAAGCTTTTGGAACAGAAGATAAGGGATGCGAGGTTTATACGGCTCATATGGAAGGCATTGGAAGCGGGTCATGGTAGCAGGAAGCATCATGTCTGGGGTATTAAAAATGTCTGGGATGGGAAACGTGAAGATATGACACTCTCCACCTTGTTTTCCAACGTATACCTTCATGCTCTAGATTTATGGATTCGTGATAAGAAGCAGGAGTTTGACACAGCACCGGTTCCAATAGATCCCTTAGTGTTGAATCTTACACACAGGATTACAAAACTTACGCGAGAAGGGAAGCTGGCGAGGGTGAAGGTGTTGAATGCCCGGAAAGCACAGCTTGAAGGAACCAAAAGGGTGAGCTTGCGGCGCTTGTTCTATGTGCGGTTTGCAGATGAGTTCCTAGTGTCCTGCATTGCTAGCAAACAGGAGATGCTTACCTTGAAGACTGACCTTGAGGAGTTTCTGAAAGAAATGCAACTTGAAGGTGATCTCAATGTATCAAGCCTTGGACGTAGCCATGCGTTTTTCTTAGGGACTAAGATTACGGTATCAAAGGAAGGGAGGGTGAGATTGGAAGCGCCAATGGACAAGATCATCATAGAATTAGCCAAGCTTGGAATGGTATCAGTGGGTGGTACTCGTCCTCACCCTGTTACGTATTTAGCCAGGTGCACTCACAATGAGATTATTAGTTACTACAATTGGGTGATGCGGGGTTGTTGCACGTACTACTCCTTTGTGGACAATTTTTACCAGCTGACAAGCTATCTGAGGCTTGCCATTCGGAGCAGCTGTGTCAGGACATTGACCATGAAACTGAAGCGGTTTCGGTCTGCTAGAACGTACAAAGACTTTGGCATGGAGTGTGCTGCCAGGTACAGAGTTCCGATTCGAAATGGGAGTGTGGCGGATGCTCAACTGTCGGAGGAAGAACGAGGTTTACTGAAGGAGCGCATGAAAGCTGCAAAGAGGCTGAGACTGGATTGGGAGGAGCTTGGGAGCATTGAGAAGGGGTTGCTGCAGAGGTTTATCATCCCACGGCGTATCCTCGAGTCCAATGGAGACGTCAATTTAGAGTTTAGAGGCGACTACCTCCGGTATTGTAGCAAAAGAACGGAGCATGAAGAGACGAAGCGTGCTTTGTTGAAGCTGGAGCTCCTGCCCCCGGCTCAAAACATCTGGGATTTTAAGGAGATTCTTGTGCCCCCACAAAGGCCGCGCTTGTCTATCGATTACGAGTCTCTCTATCCCTTTTGATGATGTTAACCTGTGATGTTAACCTGCAAGGCGCTTGGGATGCAAGATTCTAGGGATCTAAGTTGAAGAAGGATTTGTACACTTGGGTGAGCACTCTTTTGTAGTTGATTTTGTGGTCTTTGGAACGAAGGTGGTGGATGCTATTTGCGTCACTCTATAAATGGTTGGAAGGCGAACTAATCTCATTGGAAAGTTATTTGTTCATTTTGAAAAGAATTGAACAAAATTTTGGTAAAAAATCACTACTTTTTCACGTTGTGAGAGCGACATCACCACTCTGACCATGCAATACCCCTCCTAGTGAAGCTCACATTTTGTTCTATTACAAGTTATTTACAAGTTGTTTACACTACACAAGCATATGATAAGTCAAATATATTGTGCAAAAACATAAGATAACACTCAACTAAGGTTACATGTATCAATGCAAATATGTCCAGAAGTGTACAAAAGAGACCCAATTCTTACAGTGATTGGTCAGTCATGTTGTTGACTTTGATATGGAGGTGAAAGCAGTACAAGCTAGGACTTCAGATACTTTAAACATCTGATTTGGCTTGGAATTCATTCCGTACTGGTAATCAACATACTGCAGAATACAAGAAGAGGCGAACAGGTTGTTCTATTGTTGTGACTACCTCAATGCTTCGCAAAGCTCCTTGCAGTAACCGACTTGTACACATTCACAATAAGGAGGCGTAACGAGCTCGACACCATTGGAATGGCTGGCTTCACCATTGGAATGTATTGGAATGGCTGCAAGCCCACTTGAGAATCGAAATCACACTCAGAATTGGAAAAGTAGACATTGAATACATATAAATAAAGTGAGTTGGTTGATAGAATAGGCAATACATGATCTCCAAATAAAATCAATGAAATTAATGACCCATAGTAAATCAAAGTTGGATCATGGTATCATCGAACACACCACCTCACAATTAAAATAAGTAAAAAACTGAAAGTTGGATCCCTTCATGGTAAAGTGAAAAAGTAGTGATTTTTTACCCTAAAACCTGAAAGTTGGATCCCTTCTAGGAGTATAACTATTTTGCAATAATGCTATGAGGCTTACCTGGGAGGCAAGCTCGAAAATGATACAAGCAGACTCACTGGTCAACACTACCTGCAAAAATTGTAGACCTGTGTCAGTAGCTTGAATTAACTGATTGATAATTATGATCCTCACTGAGACATATCATAACATTCTAGAGCTGTCGAAAACTTTCAGATCATTGTGAATCGAATGGAAAACACATTTCAATTCACTATAGAGACTCGGCACGTGGAGCTAGGGAAATTCTCATTAATTGAGAAACGTCGCTTTGCAAAGACTATTGTGGGCCCAAGATTGTGTCGAAAAGGAATCTACATTCTATTTCATGTTCATGAACAGTTCCCGGGGAGCTGCGGGAGTGGTTTTAGGGTTTAGGATTATGACCAGTTTCATGAAAGCAGCACTCAAACTGACTAGGCCTAAGGAAAACATTCAAAGATGAAAAAGATGGTAGTCGAACTCTGTATTTGAAGCTGAGACCTGAAGGCACTTGCACGCAATGCAAGGTCCGGTGGCATGTCATGATGGTTCTGCAATGGATCAGCTTCAAAGCCATAATCCATTAACGGCCGTGTTTCCAATTCCTTATCGTGCTCCACAACAAAATCCGGTACCTCGACTTGGTCCTTCCTGACATAATCCGTGAGAAATTCCAATCGATTGATATACACCAGTTTTGAGTAGAACCTGTGCCACAAATTCACTTCTTCTGTACTGTAAGCTCAAGTAACAATGCAACCAGTAACTCCCAAAGCGATTTACTTATTGGCTCCAGACCCAAAGGGAGGAGACCAGTGGCATCAACATGAACTCCATGTACAATGAAGTAAGAAAGTTTGAGTAGAATCTCGTGCAGCATTATTGCTACTCAAACACAGAGCCCTAAACCTTAACACGAAATAACCAACATCTACAGAGTAGCGAAATCATGAAATCAACAGCAGAACCTTTCTTGGCTTCGTAGCTGCACGACAAAAAGGACAATAAACTCTAAACCTTTCTTGGCTTCATAGTTTCTTGTTGAATATAGTTTTGTAAAAAATGTTCCTAAACCCTATCCTGTCGTCCTTGATTCTTCAAAAGACATTGAACATATTCAGGTTGGAGTTCTGCAGCTCAATCTCCTAAAATACAAACACAGCATGCTTGTAAATGATCATGTCCAAAACCCTAAACACGCACAGAAGGAACACAAACATACCCTTCACTCAAGAAGAATCGTCCGAGAGTGGCGAGAAGCAAGCGGGAGCGCAGACCCGGATGGACGTAATAGACGGCTTGCAGACGATGCTTCAACTGATTGGGCAGACACTCGTAGAGATCCCGGAGAGCCCACACCCCCGGATGGTTGTCGTTCTTTTTCACGGCGGTGTGGAAGTACACAATGACGTAAGGACCGGGCTGCAGCTCATGGTGCAGCTTCTGTAGCAAGTACACCTTCAGTCTCTCCACATCGATCACCGATGCTGCACTGCACCACTCGTAAGTAAGCCGCCACTCTCACTTCCAGGAGACCTCTCTCTCACTCACTCACTCGCTCACTCGCTCGCTCAAATTTCAGGAGACCATTAAATGCACAGATTAGGGTTAGTCCATGACCATTAAATCCCTGGGGTATACAATGTCATACAGAAGGAGACGATTCAGGTGTTGCTAAGAATTTCAATCACAAGCCCAATCGCTAGAATTGAAATTCTGATTCTGGTTACCCGTGATTGTATGATTGTGGTGCGATAATTTCATAGAGTCAGTACAAATTAGGGTTCTAAGCAAACTAAGGAGGTCACATCGCAACTGTCGAAGGAAAACATTCAACTGGCAAGAATTTCAATCACATGGCCAATCGCTGAGACTAATTCTAGAAATTCCTTTCTGGTAGAAATTCCTTTCTGGTTGCTGGTGTTCGCAAGATTATGAGGAGCGATCGTTGTATAGGGATAGTGTGCAAAGATAGGGAAGATGAATCGATGGTGTTCAAACTAGAACAGCGGGTATAAAAGAACCGAAATGCTACAGTCAACGGTTGCTCTCCAAATTCCAAATTGAAATTCTCAGTTTGCTCAATTCTCAACCGAATGTTTCTGACTGTCACAAAAACTGTGCTTCTAATGAGCTCTGATACACCTCCTAACTCAAATTGACTTAAAGTCTTGAAAACACAGCAATTGAAGATGACATGACAACAGAGACACCACTACAACAGAGCCTCCAAGCAGTTAGTCTCGACATTTCGTGCTCATTTCTGGGTCAGATCATGCAAGTAACAACTTGTTGGAAACATTCGAACAATGCAGTTCTAACAAGCCATTATTCATGTTCTAATCCTCAGTATTGCAGCGACAGATTGAAGATTGCTCACTAGGGTTTCAACAAACCCGATTAGCAAGGCTCTTATACGAAGAGAGCAAATGACGCACCAGGGAAGAACTTGCCCACAATGCGAAGGACCGTGCGGCCTTGCACATCGACACCTTCAAAGCGAAGGATCTGCAACAGCTCCAAATCCTCATCGACTGCCATCGTATGACCAAATCAGAAAAAAAGAAAAAAGAAAAGTCAAAGCGCGAGACACAATGTTACTAGACAACAGTCGTCTCTGGTCAATTTTCAACCCGATGTTCCGAATAACATGTCCGTGAACAACTACTAAACATGAGTTTCAAATGCACTGCTCTACGCCTCCTAATAACCATTGAAGTATTATTCAGATCACAACAATCAGTCGACCGAATGACGGAGTTTACGATGTTGACAAAGTCTTCCACATTCGCCTCCTCCTTCGGTACACGCAGAGAATCTTTTGAAAAGATTCGAACCAAGAGCGGTTGCGGCGTGGCATACGCGGATGCGGGTCCTACCTCGTCCTCAACGAGCGAGTCCAACAAAAACCGCAACTACAACGCAACTGCTCGCACCTCAAGTGTAACTTAACTTATCATAGGTGCCGTAGAAATTCATTCTCATCATCAGCACATCGCCCATTCGCTCATGATTGCCTCATCATCAAGCTTCAAGGCCTGCAGCACCCTTTTCTTTCTTCCGTCTTATCATAAGCTTAGTCTGAAAGTTACCAACCCCAGTTTCTTTTCTGTGAGTTTTTGTGCTGTCAGGGGTTGTGAGAACAGAGAGTCATCGAGAGATTGGCGGAGTTATGCAAGCGATGGAGGATTTAGGGTTGCAGCGGCTACGGGACAGTGCGAATGCGGCCCTGTCGCAGGTGGAACCCGTGATGCTGGTGGTGGCCGCGGTTGTTACGTGGATCGTGATGGCGACGACGACCTCTGTTTTGAGTGGCGCGTACAGTATTGTTAGCGAGAAAGGTACAATTGCGTCGATCAGGTGGTGTTTTTCATGTTTGTTTTGTGAAATTCATGCGATCGGATGTTTCGGAATTGGCAGATGTGCACTGGTTTCATGTCTCCAATTCCGGAGAGAATTTGTTCGAATTTTGTTCAGTTGTGATTTTGTGTTCTCGCAGGATTGGTTGGCACAATTTCGGGCTTAGTCGTCAAAGTTATCAAGTGAGTTTTGCTCTCTCTCTCTTCAATTTCTTCTGTGCCTTTGTTGGAAATTGCGATAGCTATTCTGACGTACGATTTAGTTAGTTTATAAGAATAATTTGGATTCAAAGATCCAAGGATCGACTGAGGATCTGAATTTAATACAAATCTCAAACCAGTGAGTACTATATGCACTAAGTATGTAACCCTAGGCACTGGAAAGTCTCAATTAATTAAGGATGTTCTGTGGCTTGACTTCATTTGCAGGATATTACCTGGTGGTGCTGCGTACTTACAGAAAGAGCAAAAGAAAGTGAGTATCATGTGTTCATTTCTGTTGTGCTTTGCTTTTAGGTTTTGAATGCAGTGTTTTGCGATTAGGTTGGTCTTTGGTTTAGGGATAGGAGTATTAGGGTTTTACTTAAGAGCGATGAGTTCATACAGGTTATGGATAAGCTGCGATCTGGATCAAAAGAAAGGGAGTTTTGGGCCACGGAGCTTCCTAAGCAGGGGTTGGGGCCTCTAGTAATCGAGCGCATGCAGGAGCTGAAGCAGCGAGATAAACCTTGGGAAGGCCGTTGTTCTGGAGCAGTGTAGGTATTCTCCGCTCATTCATTTGTTTCTAAGGTAGGAGGTGCCAGCCAAATTGTGCTTAGTGTTGCTGTCAACATTTTTTTTTCAATTCCCTTTTTGTGGAATGGCGAAGTTCAGCAGAATGCAACGCTCTTTGAATCAAAAAATGTGGAGTGCATCGATGCTCTTGAAATGCTCCCACCCTGAGGTCTTTTTATTGAAATATTTCGATATCTCCCTTTTTGTGTTTAATTCGCTTAGAGGTCGGTTTTAGAGCAGGGACTGTTTCACGCATCCTTATACGCAGAAATGTTTGGTAGAAACTCACCGGTAGTTTTCCTTGTGAAATGCTATGAAAAGAATTGATGGTTCTGAGCTGATGATTTCATTCTTTTGGCAGGTACATTGGTGGGAAGGAAACAGAAGGGCATTTCCGCCTTGTGAATGAAGCTTATTGCATGTAAGTCACTTCTCTATCTGGAACAGAGCAGTAACTTATATCACATTATTTCACAGTATGCGCATCTCATCATTGGAAGCAGGTCCTATGTATCATGGAATCTCACTACTTTTTGTTGGCTTTTACAAGAAAGCTTCCCAGGTTATTTATTTAGCTGTATGTAGAATTCGAAACTTAGACTTGACTTGACCATCTGAATCTTGCACGAACCTCAGGTTTGCGCACACGAACCCTTTGCATCCGGATGTCTTTCCAAGCATTCCTCGTTTCGAGTCAGAGGTGGTGAACATGACAGCAGCATTTCTGGGGAGCAAGCTCCAAGCTGCCGGAGGGCAGGTCTGTGGAAATATGACATCTGGGGGCACAGAAAGTATTCTCATGGCTGTGAAAACTACCCGTGATTTTATGAAGGAGACACGAGGGATTACAGCCCCCGAGATGTGAGTTCTGTTTAAATTTTCTTACGACATGAGATTTTGGTTGTTCATTCTTGCAAAAGGGCAGTATCTCTAAGAGGTTGAGGAGTGGAGCAGTTAACAAATGAGGCTCCATCACTCACGCCTGTGTTGACCCGTGTTTGCCCAAATTAGGCCTCATTACCTGTTTTTAACAGTTTGGAGTAGGTCATGTGGGGACTTTCTTTTGTCCAATTTTATTTATATTTTCAACCAATACCTGCGATGTTCTGCACTATTTTCTGGTGATATAAAATTCGCTGCATCTCAGTTATTTTTTTCACAATATGATCTATTGAATTGGTCATCTTAAAACCATGAATCCTGGGTCTTTCAATGGTTAATAGTGGTATTTATCAACGCACATTTGTTTCAGAAACTGAGCTTCAGAATTTTTGTAATTTCTGTTGTAGGATTATACCTGAAAGTGCACACTCTGCGTATGACAAGGCGGCCCAATATTTCAATATAAAACTGCGTCGTGCCCCAGTGGATGCTGATCTGCGAGCTGATGTGAGGGCCATGAAGAGACTAATCAACAAAAATACCATTATGGTAAGCAAGCTATTTCTCTTGTTTTGTCCAGATATACGTCAACTGTTATTGTGTGATGGCCTTGTGTGTTAAGAGACTATTTAATTACCGTCACAGTCCTTCATATGCTATGTGAGTAGCAATTATCATGAATGTTTCACGATTATTTCTGATTTTCCCATCAGCATGTCAAATGCGGTTTTAAAATATTGCGATGAATCTGGTATGATCTTTCTGTTTGGCGCTATATCCTAATGCGTGCTCATTTATCCGATGATTGCAGTTAGTTGGCTCCGCACCAGGATTTCCACATGGATTGATAGATCCCATTGAGGTATCTCTTCCTGAAGTTCTTTTCAAATGGCGTCTTTACTAGAATTGTGTGCCTCGATGGCCTATACGAATATGACCAGGAATTACGTAGTCGTAAATTGATTAATCTAGTACCCGGTCAAAAATAGAAAGTCCACTTTGAAAGCTAATAGTCGATTTCAGTAACTTGTGATTTCAGTAACTTGTGATTTCAGTATCTATCATTCAAAAATGTAGGTGCGATTTATTATTTCTCTTCTACGTCTGTTGTCTTACTTGAAGCTTCCCAAATGACATATTTCAACTCCTGTAGATATGGACGCGGACACTTTTTTTCCATTGGGGATTTTGGGCACTTAGGGGTTAACTTGAAACGAAAATTCTACACTATATACTAGACAGTTTCGGAATTGACTATTTGATTCTTAGGTTGACATTTGCCTTCGACGGAATGAAACTGAAAAATGTTTTGTGTAGCATGCTGAGATTGATTTTGGAATTGGTGAATATTTTAAATTAATTCTTTTGTTGAATTGTAGGAACTATCAGCGCTGGCTTTGCAATACAAGATTTGCCTACACTGTGACCTCTGTCTTGGAGGCTTCGTTCTACCATTTGCCAAAAAACTTGGGTAAGCATTCTGCCTGCATGCTTTTCCACAGTTTTAGGCTCATTCAATTATTCTTTTGATTTTAGATTTTCTTGCTGGTCCCTGATTCTCTTCAGTGCCTTACAATATTTTCTCCTTAGCACATGTCAATTTGTTTGCTAGTTACCATATTACTTTTCGCATTCATATTGATCTGGGAGCTCAACTGTATTCGATTGTACAGGTATCCAATCCCTCCCTTTGATTTTCGAGTCCCTGGTGTTACATCCATCTCAGTGGATGTACATAAGTATGGATTAGGTCCGAAAGGCACAAGTATTGTGCTCTACCGAAATCATGAACTTCGCAAGGTAATGCCAATCCTCAAGTGCCCGGACCTTGCTTATTTTACATATGTTGCACTGAGGTTGCGAATTGAAGTTCTATGCATCGATTAAATTTTCGTTTAATAAAATCAATGAATTTTCAATCTCTTGTGAAAACACCTTCACGACTTAGCAGTGGGTACCGATGATATGTCCATCGAACCTTCCATTTTCAGGATCGTAGATATATTATCTACGTTGTAAAGTCTTTCATTTGTTTCACATTTTAACAATTATGGATATTGGCTCGTGTCTACTTCTCAAAGCCCATCCGTTTCATGGTTCTCTGTTAGAAGACTTCACTTGACCGACTTAATGGTCAACGCTGTCATCGCTTGCATGGGGAACCTCTTTTCTGACTTGTGGAACCGTATTTACTGCGTCTGGATGTTTGAAATTGGACTAATTTTATGAGACTTTGCATTGGTGGGGGGCGTGCATCATGAGAACAGCATCAATTCGTTGCTGGTGAGTCTTCACATCCTATATGTCATTTCTTAGCAGTAATGAAGTTGAGGCAAGGTGTTTTTACATCATACAGCCTATATGGGTTCATGTTGCATGCAGAGTCCTTATTGGAAGTATATTTTTAAGTTCGTGTTTTCGATTGCTGCCCGAAACCAACACAGACAATCTAATGGTGTCGTATGAAACAGTTACCGAATGGTCAGGAGGATTGTATGTATCCCCTTCAATGGCGGGAAGTCGGGCAGGTGCTCTGATTGCAGCAGCTTGGGCCTCTATGATGTCTCTTGGAGAAAATGGTAAGTGATCATCACATTTAAAGGTTTCTGACAATAGATCACGGATCATATGCCCCAAAGTGCCCAAGGAATGTTCACTTCGGAAGCTGATAGTCAATTATAGAAACTTTCAAAACATGTTTCTTATCATTTGACAATGCATGATACGATTTCTTCTTTGTATTGGTACATGTAGTTATCTTGCTTGAAGCTTCCTAAGTGAGGTGTATTGTGAATTGTTCATGTGCATAGGTTACTCTCAGATAACGCGGAAGCTGATGGAAGCTGCAAGAAACATAAAACTAGGGTATGTTGGAAATATATTGACTTTAACCCCCAAGTGCCCAAGTTAAAAATAGGAAGTTTGCTTTGGAAGCTAATATTCATTTATAGGAACTTTCTAAACGAGTTTCTATCTTTCAGAAATTTAGGATACGATGTAGTCTTTCTTAGAGTACAGTTTGTTGCCTTACTTGAGGCTTCCTACATGATTTCTTTAGATATAAAAAGCAAGCACTTTGGGCACTTAGGGTTAAACTTGATATGTATAGTTTTATTAGGATCAATCATTACGGTTATGTTGTGTTCGAAATTAATTTAAAATCTACTGCAGGATCGGAGACATTGAGGGGCTGTACGTTCTTGGAAAGCCTGACATGACGGTCATTGCATTTGCGTCAAAAGAAGTCAATATCTACAAGGTTAACGAGGCAATGACAGAAAGAGGCTGGAGCCTGAATGCTTTGCATAAACCAAGCAGGTGCACATTTTTGAGTTGTCTTTGGGAATTTAAAAAAATAATAATTTTATATGTTTTGTACCGGAATGTTAGTGTCATTTGAAGGAATGCTTCTAAACTTCTGTGATCATGGACAGTGTACACATTTGCGTCACTCTCCAACACGTGGATGTTGTGGATCAGTTTCTCGAAGATCTAAAAGCGTCTGTGGAATATGTAAGTGACTCCAACCTTGAAACACTCGCTCTATCTAAATGCTTTCCATTTGTCCAGACTCTCATCATCCGTCGCAAAAGACACCTCCCATGAGATTGACCGAGTTCTTAAATGTTACGTTAACAGACTTAGATTCATGCAGTCCTCATATTGAGTTAATGTTAAATTAATCCTTTGTGCAACACAGATGGTGTGAACTGAATGTTGCTAGTATGATGTTAGTGTCATTGGCATTAATCGGAAACTTATTACTGCCAAATTAACATTAGTTTAACATTACTTTATTTTCTATTAGAATAAATTTATGCCCTTCAGATACTCCCGTACCATTAATAACCTTGTCTCTCTAAAGGGGGAGATCTCTTAAGGCATAGATCTCAAATTTGGTCTTGATATCCTTGTTGAAATTAGAAATTCCACTTTGGAAGCTAATAGTTGGTTATTCCTTCAGTAACTTCCAAAACATAATTCCTTTTGTTTTCCCAAACATCCTGTAGATGTGGAAGCGACCACTTTGGACCATTCATGCACTTCGTGGTTACCTTGATTTCCATTTTTGACTTTGTTGTGTGTAATGGTACTCCAATGTTAAAATGTGCAAATGCAAGGTCCACTAGAAGGATATGTGATGCAACTATTTGTGGATTATCCTACTTGTATGAAACTGTCTTAGGTTTTCAAAGAGATGATTGTCTGAATGGAATGGCAGGTAAGAGATAATCCAGGGAAGTATGAAGACGGAATGGCTCCCATTTATGGAGCAGCAGCCACATTACCAGATAGAGGAACCATTCGAGACATTCTTGTTGCATATATGGATGGTACCTGCTAGTTAGTGCAGTTATTACAGAACTTTTTTGCATCTATCATTCGTCATTTTTTGAAGGATCAAAGCCAAGGTCACTTAGAAAAGTTAGGTTAAAATCTTATCTGGCTAGTTGTACTTGATTTTCAGTGATAAGGAAAACCCGGGTTCAAGCTTCCGGAGTACCATTTGCATTCAGAAGGTGACTGAATAAGATATAAAACCTACAAATGCAATAGTTGTATGTCATGTATTGCACAATTATTCTGTTAAATATTTGAAGTGAAGTGCAATTCTGGCGTGGGATTTAATCTATTGCATTATTACTGTTAATAATGTTGACAAAAGTTGATTTGATTCAAGTTTTTCAGTTTCATGAAACTCATTTCATCTGTTTCAGTATTAAAAGACTGAAATACTTTTGGAGGGGTTCCAAGTTGGATGTAAGATCATTGCAACTAGTGTAATGGGATATTTTTCACTTTGTGTTTCTCTTATAACTTCCTCAAGGACTCCCAAACTTGGATGAACTCATCATCAACTTCCAATCTCTATATTTCTTTTCCTTTACTTCCAATGTTAAATTGAATTTCAAAATTGAGTTTGTAGAGGTGCAATTAGTTTGTAATGGTAGGATGTACTTTTATTGATTATGAAATACACTTACAACCTCTAAATCATTAGGAGGATGTGTAAAGACACTTGTGATCAATTCTTCAAAATACCAAACGAGGGTGTTGTTTTTGACACTTAGTTTGGCAAAAAATTTAACAATAAATAATGTCAAAATGTTGTGGGCTTCATATCAAAAAATGAGATGTCATGAAACTCACAACATTTTGACATTGTTTTTGTCACTAATTCCCTTAATTCGAGTGTTTTAGAGATACTCATATCACATGTCAAATAATTTGCATGTGACACAAGTATGCTACATATAATATAGTGTAACAAGTGTGCAAGATATTCCAAAATGTCATTAAAGAGAAAGTTAGATAAAGGGGATAGAGTGTTATATTCAAGTAATAATAGAGGATTTATCAATTATTTACCACAGTCCCATTATCTAATATCTACACCTCTTGAACATTTTGGCTCTAGCAATTGGTGAAAAGGAACGGAACAGCCACCGGAACCATCAAAATCCAAAAAGCATCTTGTCTCAGATGCACGTTCACACTGCCAAGCCAAAACCCTGTCGTCTCTCCCAACTCAAGTCCCTTCCAACTTGGAGTTGTCTGTCTCTCAGCAGCAGCAATCCGCCATAGCCCTTCATAGGGAGTTGGAAGTTGGGCACTCACTTGGAAGTTTAAAATAGGAACTTGGGTACTTGGAAGTTCAAGTCAGTTAGGAACTTGGGCACTTGTCACTCCAGCAGCAGCAATCCGTCCGCCATAACCAAACTTTTCCCATAACTCCTTCTCCCAATTCCTCCGCAGATTTCCTTCACAGAATTCTTCCACAAGTGCTTGCACTTGGCGAGCTCGAATCGAAATTTTCGCGTTGTGATTTGGTGAAGATTCCACGATGGATTTCAGCTCCTTGGACGTGCGAACCCTAACGCTGCTTGGCGCGGGGCTGTGCACCATGGGTTCCATGCACTTCACGTCGCAGCTTGTCGGACAGCACCTGTTTTACTGGAAGAACCCCGCGCAGCAGAAGCTGATCATCATCATCATCTGCATGGCGCCTATTTACGCTGTGACTTCCTTCTTCGGCTTGGCGGAGATGAAAGGCGGGGAGCTGCTGTTCACGCTTCTGGAGTCCATCAAGGAGTGCTATGAAGCTCTTGTTCGTGGTTCATTCCTCTCTCCATAGAGCTGCTAATGTCCTCTGTTTTTGTGCTTTTTCCTCTGTTTTGGGAAGTCTTTATTTTCCTTTGACTCCAGGATGAGGCAGTCTCTCTTAGAATCCAATGGATTGCTCACTTCTAAGATTCTAGATTGAGCTGTGTTTTCTGGTTTTCTCTGTCTTTTGGAGTTTAGGGTTTCCTTCGGCGTCCGGATGAGCACACTCTCTAAGAATTCAATGGGTTTCTCACCTCTGAGATTCTAGATTGAGCGAAATGACCTGAAATTTTCACGTGGCATGACTCTGTTTCACAGATTCCTGGTGGTGGTGGTGTACTGTGCAGGTCATTTGGGCGTTTTTAAATCTGATGTATAAGTACGTGGGTATATCTACCCACAAGAAAGTTGTTCCTGATGAGATCAAGGGCCGTCTCATCCTCCACGGCTTCCCGGTGACAATCTTTGTGGTACTGATTCCCTTTTTCTCTCTCTTTCTGCTCTTTTTTGCGTTTATGTTAGAGCACATTTTGTGTTGGTTTATGACATATATTAGAGGTTCAAGTTCAGTGCCAATGTCTGCCATCGTATACAGCCTGTGTAAACATACAGTTGCAAATTCTCCTATCAAAGTAACTTGCTTTTCATATGTGTTTCGGTTCGTGACAATTGGTTCTCAAGAAATTAGGGTTACTATCCCCTAATTGTCCAATGTAAAAGTAGAAAAAACAGGATTTGGAAGGTAATTGTAACTTTCAAAACGTATTTATATCGTCCAAGAATGCAGGATATGAATTCTTCTCTTGACTTGGTACATTTTGTTACCTTCCTTGAAGCTTCCTTACTGATTTCTCGCAACTCCTAAAGCTATGGAAGTGAACACTTTTGACCATTTGGGCACTTGGGGGTTAAGAATGTTTGCTGATACAACATAATACCTTGTTCTGGATTATCAAATTTGAGTATGAACAAGATTAAGATATCGAATTCATGTCTGGCAATTATAGTATTTTTCCCAGTTTCACCTAGTCCCTGAATTTTATTATGATTTGTGAATTTTATTTTTTTGGTTTGGATTTTCCTAAAGCTAAGATTCTCTTCTATTAGTATTGTATCGTTTTACTCGTCCACGAATAGACACATATTATAAGTCCATTAGTGGTCAAAAATATTTGGATTGGAAAAAATTAGTAGTAGGAACCGCGTTCAATCTGTTGAAGGCTAAAGGTTGCACTCTTTGGACTCTTCTGAATTTGCAGCCGAAAGAAGAGAAGTGTGATGTGAAATCACTGAAGCGGCTTCAAGATTGGACGTGGCAGTTCGTGATTCTGCGGCCAGTGTTGTCTATCGTTGTGTTGTTCCTGGAGTGGATGGGGTGGTACACGGGCGCCATTTCCTGGACTATTACCATTATTCTCAATGTTTCCGTATCTCTGGCGATGTACTCACTTGTTTTATTCTACCATCTGTTTGCCGCCGAGCTGGCCCCGCACAAACCACTGGCCAAAATTCTGTGCATCAAAGGCGTTGTTTTCTTCTCGTTCTGGCAGGTACAGTCTCTGTCTCTGTACCCTGAAGGACCAAGAAGCCCAAGTTGGTCCTCGTGTTTGTTTAGCAGTTTTTAGTAGGTCATGTCGAGACTTTAATTTTTCTAATTTTATTTTTATCTTGTGACGTACACACGCAATGTTCTTCATTGATTCTGGTGATGTGAGGTTTTTACTGTTCACAATACGGTCTATCAAATCGATCATTTAAGACCACGAGTTCTTTAGAGGTTAGGTTGCGTGGTTGGACTCATGTGCAGCAGATTTAGTCAGAATCTGTAAGACTGGTAGGACATATGAACATGTTTGATTGTTAACGGACTTCTTCTGTGGTCCCTTTTGTCCGCAGGGAGTGGTGTTGCAATTGTTGGCAACAGCAGGCATAATTCGGACCGAACATATTTGGCTCGAAATCAGTCAAATCGAGGAAGCATATCAGAATCTTTTTGTGTGCGTGGAGATGGTGGGTTTCGCCGTCTTGCAGCAGTACGCATTTGGTGTTCAAGAGTACACGGGAGATCTTGACAAGGTGTTGCAGGATGCTCAACGGAGGAGAGAGAGGAGAGACTAGACTAGTAGAGAAGAGAATACGAAGGAGAGGTGTAATAAAGTTTGAGCTCTCCGGATGTACATTCGTGATTTGTTGGGAGCTCAAGGTAAGCGCTGTTGTACATGGTGTTTTAAAAGCTAAATATGTATTCATAGATGAGACACAACAACAATAGAGTTTAGGTTTATACAACTCCATGTTTTGTATCTGTTTGTGTCTACTGTTTCCTCTTCTCATGGTATTATTCTTGGGTGAGAGGAAATTATGGAAATACAAAACAAAAAGAGAGACTTGTTGGGTTAACGGTTGTAAGTGCTTGGGGCCTTGGATCGTGGAATCCCTGTTCTTTCTCTTTCGGAAAAAGGGAGATAATCAAAGATTACTTTCTTCAGCTCTTGCATATGAATTGCATAAGATTTGTTCTATTTCTGTTTGTGTATACACGTGTTTTTGCTTGTTTGCATCTACCTAATAGTTATACCAACTTGTCATACATCGTTGTCATAAATTGTCCCTTACAACAAGGACGCAAGCGCATCTGCAGCTGGGGAACAAAGCTTCGTCTCCGCAGTAACTGATGTTCCTGTGGCGTATGACTCTAAGCGAAAACATGATTACGACGCTTCCACGGCTGCTTACAAGGCATACTGGAAAAACTGCACAGACGCATACGTCTTCGACCGGGAAGAGAAGAAAACAACATCCATTGACCAACTCAATGAGGCTCAATAAGTAGAATTCGTTCCGTTCCCCTCAATCTCAATGGTAGTTTGGTATTTTCATTCAGCAGTGCGAGTGTGACGTGCCGTAGTCTGATGTGCGGTTATTGGCGCGTTTCATTTCCGATTTCTTGATGAAACAGCGAAGGAAACTGGTAAGGGAACTTCACATTCTAGACTAGAGCAGCGTTTGCCACCGACCCTTTTTCACTGTAAGTGCATTGTGGTTTTTAGGGTTTAGGTTTTAGTCCGACTTTGCCTATAATAGTTGACTGAGTACTACTACCGCTTTCATTCTTGAACTCAAAATGAGCATAAACTTGCAAGTTGACTGCAAGTTGACTGCAAGTTGCAAGCCTCGTCGTTGCCTGAGCCGACCTCGACAAGTGAGGTAAGTAACTCATCAATTTCTCCACCACCTGCCCATCTAACTACTCTGATAGCCTCCAGATCTCCAGATGTGACTGATAATCATCTTCCTCACTTCTTAGCAAACGTACCTGTGTTGGTATGTCAACTGCCAGACTAACTGAAGTACGAGAAGTAGAGTACGGATCGGCGGGTAGATCGAGGCTGGGGGTCGCATTGGCCAATTGAATCCCTTGGTTACCCTTGTGTACTACCGAGCTCATCATGGTTGTATTGAGGTTTGGCAAAGAGGTCTGCTATCAGTCTCCCTTTGTTTGTTACAGTCTGAGTTGTCATCGAATGTTCTTCAAAATGTGGCAGATTACAAAAAAGTGAAGGCTTGCAGCCTTGTAAATACAAATTGTCTTGATAGATTTCTGGATTAATTTCCGTCTAATCGGTTCATCAAGGCTGGTGCGATACAGGACTTCGGGTACAGGAAGCCATGCATTCTATATAAATGCATCGTTTGAACTGTTATTAAGAGCATCATGCAAATGATTGCAGTGAACAGAAAGGATTTCTGCATCTTAACAATGACCGCGGATCCCGCTTCAGGACTGAGGAGGACCTACCCAGCTCACATTGGGTCCTTGCCAGCGCCCAGGTTGCCATGTAACGTACGCCAGTTGACCGATCCCTCATTTAAATACTAGTACCAACTAGAAGCGGAAGTACTTCATAAACACTTCCACCAGACATTGTCGTAGATTTCCTCCTAAATTCATGATGCCGTCGAGTGGCCTGTAGAAGTGCGGCCAATACAGATTTCATTCGTTTCTTTCTCTCACTTTCTACTTCCTTGCATCTTCACCATCTTGTTGTTTTCTTAGAGAATCTCATTGATCAGTCAGCCTGAACAAGAGCTCTCTCCTTTTGCGTATCACGTCGTCGGTATATTGTTTCAATTTCGCTTCGGACGATCAGCAGTGTGGTATTTATAAGGATACACTGATACAGTAATTGGCTGAGGAGTGCACCAAGTCGTTTGTGGTTCAGTGAAGGAAGGCCGGCACAAAATCCGGGAGACTTGGGCTGGCACCAGGGAGATCTCTTACAAGCTTTGACATTTTTTTGGCAGTCGCGGCTTCTGTACATTATCAAGTCTTGACGTCGTGAACTCTTGGTGGTTCACTTGCCTGTGGTTGCTGCGGTCGCCAAAGAATTTAGCTTACCTTAAGCTGTTTTGCAGCTATAATGGCTGCCAGGTTACGGCACCTGCTGTTGTGTGCGTCAGTTGCAGTGTTGCTGGTACCATCATGTTGTAATGCTTCGCGGACCGCAGGTGGGCTCATCTTCCGGCCCTTCAAAATTTCCTTTGAGATTTGACTTACAGAATTCTGTAACGTTAGTTCAAAATGGATGGGGTAACATGATACCCTGAACCAGCACTTGGTTTTTTCTTTCGAAATGTATGTAGCTCATGTTTTGCTCCTGATTATCAAAAGCTCAGAGTATGCCATTTTCTACCCAGTTTTATAATGTGATTAATTGTGCTTGAAGGTTTTATTGAGATGCAATTTACTAATATCCTCAGAGTTTGCATCAGGTACTAGAAGTTTGCTTCCTTCGACAAGTGCTGCTCACGATGATACAGAGCTGCCAACAAACGACACCGATCTAAGGGTACGCTGAATTCTCGAGTCTTCAAACGATTTTTCTCTTTCATGTCGCCAGCAGTAGTTTCATATTAAACTAGAGGATACTATTTGCATCACTTCATGCATTTTCACACCTGTAGGAGTGTGATTTGGGGGAGTCAATATAGAGCTGTGGCGAGATCACTTTGGGTATTAACAAGAGCCAACTCATTTGAGATCAAATTTTCATCACTAGGTTTGAATTTCTTATGCCGAATTTCAAATGGGGAGGGTTGTAGACCACTAGTGAAGCTAGGGATGGTAGACAAGCTCATCTTCATTCAAGATGAGTGGCCATCGACATTTAGCCGCATCACGCGAACCCACTCGACTTGCTAATCCAAGGCCAACCAAGTGTATGAGTTGCTGTTGTTAGTAACAGGGGACGGGATGAGATCCCTAATGGTTTCAGTCAATGAATCCTCTGGCGATCTTGATACATAGGTCGAGCTGACTTGCATGACGAAATGTTCTCCCTGCAGTTTTAGCACCACCATCACAAAAGTTTTAGCTCACATCGTCACCCTGGCGTTTCTAATTGACAGGCGCCAACTTCGGCGAAGGAGAAGGAAATCGAATTCAACCAGTGGGCGGCACGCTTCCAACAAGCCGTCCAAGAGGTTGCAACAGACTACACCCCCCCGGACGCAAATCCGGAGCCAGGAGATCCATCTCCCATTGGTGACTAGAAGGGAGAGAGCATCTCTCTCTCTTTGTTCTCAATTTCTCTCAATTTCCCAAGTGAGCTGTTTCACGTGGCTGCGAAATGCAAGCAAGAGCAGTTGCGGGTACAAGTTTGAAAGCCGGAGAGGAACAAGACTCGGAGCTTTTGGGTGCAATAGGCGCCCTTGCGGATTAGGAAGAGCAGCAAGCCAGAGTGCCGTTTAATATCTACAGTAGCCGGTGCTTCGGTATTCCTGTCGATGTGGACCTCCGTCCACGTAAGTTATTGTTTACTACAGCAAGCCATGATTAACTCTTTAACCCTTTTTAAGGTCTCCATATAAGGTCCTGTATTTTACTCTTGGAATACAAAGTGCACTTAAATATGAGAATATATCAACATTGTTGGATTGCAAATTCAACAACTCACATTTTTCACTCGAAGGTCATTTTAATATCTAAACCTTACCATGTTCAGGTACAGCAATGTACATGTACAATACATGGCCATTTTGCATCTTGTCAGACATGTAGAGGTGCAATAATTGTCTAAATTGGAAGTGCCATGTGTTAGTGGATCTAGCTCAATATGATTGACATAAACTTTTGTTGATGGTGTATACATCAATTCGTAGAAAGCATTTCTAGGAGTGTTTGGCTTTTGAAAATGATCTAAGGTGGAGCTTTTGTTCAAATTAACCCCTAAAGCCCTAAACTGTTTGTTTTTTTGAGCAACATAGCAATTTCGGGTAGCTCATTGCGAATGGAAGTTTTATTTTTTCTTCTTTGAGATTTTCACACAACATGTGTCCTAGGAGTAGCTTTAAGGCCCAGTAATTTTTATAACTTTTGACTACATGGATAGATAGTTAATGTATGATACTTAGTTTTCATTACTCGACAAGCAGTCCAAGTGCAAAATAAACTCCTTCAAAAATCATTTTTTTTTTTGAAAAAAACTTTTGAAATTGGTTTTCTATATTTATTTATATGTAGAAAGATTTGAATCATTCCATTTTGATTAATGAGATGAAAGTTATAAGGAGTTTTAGTTTGTCGGTAGATTGTGGATAATTATGGAATCTCTATTCTAGGATAAACTTTGAAGTCCTTTATTCAACCCAATTTTCAATATTTTTGGAAAAAATAAAAATATTAGGTGTATATTGTTTATGCAACCACTAGGATTGGTATTTTTCAATTCCATAAATAAATTTTTAACAATTTAGTATTTTGAATCATTCTCTATTTTGTTCTACTTACTATTTTTTCTATTATGTTGAACAATTCCTATTCTTAATAATCTAAAAAATTTTAAGCATGTGACCAACTTGCCTTGAATAATGAATCCAAAAAAGCACCACCATTTTGGACATTTTTTCATACAAATATGACCTTGTGAAATGTAGCCCTTCAATTTTCCTCAGGTACAGAAAAAGGATTTTTTTCACTTCAAACAATAATATCTTGCAATCTACAAAGGAGAAATTTTTTAAATTTTTAAAAAATTTTCCACACCTTTTGAAACTAGCGTACTACAAGGTCTCATGGTCATGCGTGTCCAAAATTTCTTTTTTTCTAAAAGATAACTTGACAGATTATGCAAGAAAACTATAAAAATTAATAAAACGTATGTTTTGGGGATTCAACCCCCCTCCTCTGTTGAATTTGGCTAGTGACCATAAAATGGTTGATTGGGCATTTAGGGTTCAATATAGAAAAATCTATTTGTCAATACACAAAAATATGAGCTAAATCACTTTTCACCCAAAGGTCATCACTAAACCACCAATAAAAATATGTTTGCCTAAATCAACCAATTTTCAACAATTCTCTACATCAATTTTTGGTTTTGTTTTAAGATTGAAAGATCCTTACCATCCAACATTTGATAATAAATTTGTCAATTCAAAAATGTAATGGCAATGGACATATTGTTTCTTTTTAATGTTTATGGATTTCAACACTCATGGAATCATAGCCTTATCCCCACCTTCTAATTTGATTTGATTTGATTCTAAATCTTAAATTACTCATAATACTTTCTTGAAGATGATATTATATGATGGAATTTCTATATATATAGCTAGTATGAATAATTGAAGATTTATAGTAGTCCCTTAACTTCTAAATGCTATGTGCTTATATTACCATATTGTATTCTTGGATACTACATTTTTTGGTGCTTAAGTTACCATATTTTGAGGGTTTGGTAAAACTAAAAAGTGAATTTTGAACGGTGAAAATTAAAAATTGATTCATTCAAGTCACGAACAATTAGAGTGACATTATTTCATATTTAAGTTTATGAAAAGATTTTTTTTCAAAACTATGCAAAAAAAGATAAAGTAAAACGAATTAAAATTGACTTGCACAAATGAAAAATTCCAAATCTTCACTACAATCTTTCTTACAACCCAAGTTGTAAAAAATTGCTATAGTAATACATAATTGCATCATTAGTTTTGGTCAAAATGCTTAGGCAATTAGGGAAATGTTAGAAATCACTAGAAGAAAACGAGGGGTTTTGCAACTACACTATGCAACTCATTTTGTAGTTGCATAGGTCATTTGCAACTAGGTGATAATTTAGAGCCCACAGTTGCAGTGGACAAGTTGCATGAGTTGCAAAGTAGTTGCAAAAAATTCAAAGTTGTTTATCATTTGACAGTATACTTGAAAGTTCATCGATGAACTTTTTTGACGTGGTTGCTTACATGGAAGTCATTTGTGTGCAACTTGTTTGCAACTACTGTGCAACTGGTTTGCGATTGACTTACAACTGGTTTGCGACTCGTGTGCAACTAGTTTGCGATTGATGTGCAACTAGTTTGCGTCTTTGTGACTTGTAGATTTGAAATTTGAACTTCAAAGATTTGTAGATTCTAAATTTTAGATCTATCATTTTTTTTAGATCGCCAAATCTAGAAATATCTTAAACTTTAAATATTTATATGTTTTTGTAGATTATAAAAATCTACAAGTTGTAGAAATCTACAAAGTGTAATAATCTACAAAATATATAAATATTAGAATTTCATTATCAAAATTCATTACACAATATTGCTATAACTTACAATTCTTATATGTTCAACCTAATGATATTCTTGACAATTGATGTGGGACAATTAATAAAAGACTTAATAGTAGTTGCATTTTAGTTGTTTTCTAGTTGCATGCTAGTTTTTTCAAGTTAAAGTCTAGTTGTTTTTAAGTCAAACACTAGCCAAATTGTAATTGCAATGTAGTTGTAGTCTACTTGCACTATAGTTGCAATCTAATTGCAGTCCAGTTGCAATCTAGTTGCATTCTAGTTAAATTGCTATCAAATTTAAATTATATGCAACTATAGATAGACACATTGGATTCTACAAAATGTAAAATTTTCCACATCGATAATTGTGATGAAGATTGGATGTAAAGTACCTCACATCAACTCTTTTGTTACATTCCCGTATGCGTGTACAGAACGTAAAATTGTCCACATCGACAATTGTGATGAAGATTGGATGTAAAGTACCTCACATTAACTCTTTTGTTACATTCCCGTATGCATAACTACATGTTGCGACTACTTTGCAACTACAGTGTAACTATGTCAAAGTTGGTGCAAATATAGAGGATTGTAGTTGCAAGGTAGTTGCGTAGGACATGTAGATGCATTTCAGTCGGTTGTAGCGGACAGTTTTTTCTTCTAGTGAATGGTCTCAAAAAAATCTTTTATTTTACACTTTAGTGTTGATAATGGTGTCTTATTGAAATCATATATTTTCAGTAGGTGTTTTCTATTTGAAAGTTTGTAGCATTTAATGACATTGTTGATCTTCATATTCAAACGAGGGGTCTTTTTTGTGGTGAATGAACTTTCAAAACATTTTTCAATATTTTTTCATTCAATGCCAAGAAGAAGCCAAAGTAAATCCAAGTGGTTTTGTATTTTTTGGACCTTTGTAGAATTGGTTATGAATCAAAGCAAAGATCACCTTTTTTATTTATACTTTTTTTGAAAAAAAATTCCAATACTCTTAGTAATAGAAGAATTTTTCAACTTTTAAGTTTTGAAAAAAAATTGACATTATTTTGGACACTTCAATGACATTGAAGGTACATCCCATACAATAGTGTATATACGATGGAAACTGGAAAAAGACTTGTTGCATTTTGAAAGCAGAAGATGCACAACGAGAAGGAATTGGTAGGACTGGAAATCAATTGGTACCCTCTAAAAATTACAAGATATTTTACCCACCTCTTTTCAATACTTGATGGGTTTCAATCGCCATGGAATAATATTGTAAGCTAATACCCGGGCAAAGCAAAGGTCATACTTAGTATTAGCCTTGTGGGACAAAATATCAAAGTAAGGGAGGCTACAACTTGGGCAATTTTAAGAAATTAGAGTAATAGGATTGAATGCATGCATACTGGAAATGCTTGTACAATTCTATGGTTTTGATATGCGACTTCTGTAATGCATTCAATTCATGTTGTGGTAGTCGGTCCAAGCTCTTACAAAAAATTTGCTTAGAATCTCTTCTAGCCCCTTAAAAATCAAACCAAAAGGAAGAGGCTACACTTACAATATTGTTCATTAATTCCAGTGATATGAATAATTATGACTTCAATTTATTTAAATTTTCAAATTATGACGAGTTTCCAAAAAGCATCTTCAGTGGAACAACTTTCCCAATATATTATTATCCTTTTTTGTGTGTAAAGTTAGAACTTGTGATTATTATCACTGGAAGTTGCACATCACAAAATTCTATATAATTATAGATACAATAAAATTTGGATTTGAAAATTGGAAATAGAGATCAATGAAAGCAAGCTAAGATCCAATTTGGATTTTGAATCTGAATTTGGATATGAATAGAGACCATTGAAAGCAAACTAAAAGACAAAAAAAATTTAGAAATGTTGTAACAAATTATGTTTAAGAAAGAAAATCCGTGAAAATGGCATGACAAATTTCAAAGAAGGGTTGGCAAAGGGACATTTTCTTTGACATTCTCAAACATCCTCTCTAAATTTTGTTCAAAATTTTTTATTGGAAGCTCAAAATTACAAACATATTTTTGAAGATGCAAGTTAGGTAAGATTGATCTACCAACTTTTTGAAGTTTAAATTTCTTTGGAAAAAATTACTCTATTATGAGGTTTAAAATTCTACTTCTACCTATAAGATAGTTTTCTCTTAAAGCCACCATTTAAACCTACCAAATTCATTATGGACAGTAATAGATATTTCAAATGACATGTCACTCATTTCAATACAAGGGTCACATTTAGAACACGTTACTTTTAGAGCAAACTATCCTAATTCCTACATTTTGACAATGAGTGATCAAGCTCTCATCTTCAAATTATTCCCATACTGTCTGGGGGTCACGTTTAGAACACATTACTTTTAGAGCAAACCATCCTAATTCCTACGTTTTGACAATGAGCGATCAAGCTCTCATCTTCAAATTATTCCCATATTGTCTAAGGAGTCCAATGGATTTTATTATAAAAATGATGTCTCTACCCTTCGTTCCCACAAATGTCAATGAAGCAATCCCTTCATTTTGCCATTAAATTTTTTTTGGATGGCAGATGGTCAAATGACATTGGTATTGAAGTTTATTTTCATTTTCCTTGATGTGAATGAATTTTGTGGATGAATTTTTACAAGAGGACAATATAGCCTTTCTAAAGGCTATTGAATATTTATGCCCCATGTCAAAATGAGTAGTAGAATAGAATTGCCCATTACCGCAATCCACCCAATTCCGACACCTAGGAAACCCAACGTTTCTTTTTTGTGATACAAGGCTATTTCCTTGACCAATGACTAACGTGCAATTTTAAAGGGACTATTAGACCTTGGCCATGGTTATAGCTTTGTATCACAAAAAAGGACACCTTGAGGGAACCTTCCCAAATGTTACGCCCCATGTCAAAATGAGTAATAGGATAGAACTGTCCAATATTGCCATCCATCCAATTCTGACACCTAGGAAATCTTCCCATTTGCGTTAGTGACCCACCCATTTCCACAATCTTACCAACCTTTTTTCATAATGGAAATACACTTGGAAAGCGGACACGCCGTCCCATGCTTTAACAAGGAGTTTGCCCGTACTTCAACAAGGGTCTACTCATGCTTTAACATTTCACCTTTGAAAATCACACAAAATTCACTTATTGTCAGAATGTCTTCATTCTGTTTGCAAATGACTTTTCTCAAACTTTTCAATCTCTGAAAAATATGGAAGGTAATAAATAGCTTCTCCAAAGTACCTAATAGCAAATCTGTATGGTAATGAGCAGTTCTACCTTAAACTTAAAATGAATTATGCTAAATAAATTATGCTAAACCAGTGCCAAACCAACTTTGAACACATGTTTCCATAAAACCTGCACCTTTCCGTCTTCGTCAGGGATATGATTGTACCAAAGAACAGGCCTTTAATTAGGGGCGGGCAGGACAGCTGCTTGGAGGCCAAGATCATGATTGACGAAGTTTGTATGCATGACAAGCGTGCAAGTTATTCTAGAAGGTTGATTTGAAGGTCATGTTAGAGAGTGCTGAGTGTCTAGGAGATGACAATTTTTAGATTAGATCAGACCGAGCAATCTGCAACATTCTACATCTCTGAGCACCCCCACAGACGAAAATGCGTACTGATGTTGCGTTAAAATCAGCAAATTTTGTTATCATGTTGGCCAAGTTCAAGAGCAGATGTTCAGGACAGTAACCAAATTGGCTACCCTAATACTAGCTCTGAGAAAGAGTCATTGCCAGCTTAATGTTCATAGCTGCTAGTTCCGCAGAAAGATACCTGAACACAAACGATAACTTTACTTACTGTTGCACACCCGGCAAATCGTCTTCCCCGCTTGTTGAAATCCCAGACCCAGGGATGCCAGGAACCCACGTGTACTTGGCAGTGGCACTGTCGTTAGTAGGCTTCCACAAAAGCCACAAACATTGGCAGTGTGATAATCGGAGCACGCATGCAGAACGGTCATGTAACAGATACGCTGCACCATGCGCACGCAACGAGTCACGCTCCATTTCTCCAAATCGAATACCTCCTCCAACCTTGCGGCCCTTCACACGCTGTCTCGTCACGTCACAGGTTTCGATCACGGGACCCATGGATCGTACCTAAACAAGATCAAAGGTATGAGCAGACTTGAGATAGAGGTAGAGGATACAAAAACCGTTTGGTGCCTGATTCTATTTCCCATATATACTGTTACGAACAGCAACTCATCTCTTTGCAATAAGCACCGTTGGCCCTCAATTAGCAAGCAGGGTGTAAGCATGACTTGGCTAAATGTGTATGACTTGAAATTGAATATGCGAGGGGTAATCTTAATTAGGGTCAAGGCCGGCCTACAAGCTCTGCATTAAATTTTGAAGTTTTACATCCAAACTTGCTCCACCTCCCGGGAAAAGAAGGTGCGGTGTGGTGCAGTCCTGTGAAATGCAATGTGAGTGTCCAAATTTGGCTCCGCCTCCAACATCGAGTCTAACTTAATAAACTTTTAAATTGGAAAAATAAAAGTAACCAAATTATGATAACTTACCCACCCACCATGGATCTATCTGTGGTTAACTTAGTCCGAGACATGATGGAAAGGATCATCGGGAAGGCAATCGAAGCAGTCGTCGCTCAAACTCGGAAGATCGACACACCCACGAAATCCCAAACCAGGACCCCCCCGGACATGGTCGTCAGAGCTACAGTACTCAGATCCAGAAAATTCTGGTTGCAGGAGCAAGTCGACAGGGTACTCTCCCTCATATGCAATTGCGTACCGACAAGGAGGTTCTGGGATTGCAAATGCGAGGTTTGCCATTCTCTGGGCTTGCTCCTTCACGAAACTCAGCTTCTCGTTCTCGTTTACTAGAACGGCTCCTGGGGCTTGCGGCATCAGCAATGGAGAGTCGGGGAAGTTGATATGGTTGTAGTGATGGAATGCCGAGTCCACCGCGCGAGCCGCCTCCTCTTCCGACTTGAATATCCCGAACGAGATTTTGTGCTTGTGATTCGGGACTCGGGTTTCCGCCAGCCATCTCTGGCGGTCCTCAAGGTAACGCGTGCCGTTGAATCTCTTCACTTGCACCCGATCGAGATTGCAGCCTGTGCTTCTGCATCTGGCCGTGACCAATCCTTGGTGTGTGATGTTTTGATAAAAGGGCGTTTCCAGGTGTGGGTGAAATTAGGACTATATCTATCGACTATATCAAATTCTAACACCCAATTCTCCGCACGACGAATGCTAGCGTCTGAGTGTCACCAGCGTCGTACACCTCACCCCATCCAAATAGGAAGCCCACGAGCACGGTTTCTGCACCAACACTTGCTTTCAAAGGTTGTCCGAGCAGTGCTGAATCGTATAGTACCGACACGAAGCTAGAGTGGCGACGAAACGACGACAGATGCGGCATTTCGTGTTCTGCGCAAGCGGTGTCGTGCAAACTAGTGGTCATGGAGTTTGTCTTCGAGTTCCCAGCATACTGGGTGCGGTAGGGGTTCATGCCGTTGATGACCTTCAAGTAGCGAAGCACCTCGACCTCGTCTCTGGTGTGGAGTTGGTCAGGTTGCCAGTCCAGGGCCTTCTGGGCCGTGCCAGTCATCGCTCCCCTCTTGGCTCAGGGCGGCTTTCAGGCTGGGAGAGGGCGTCCAGCTAGGGTGTACCAAAAGGGCCATGTAATGTCATCCCCTGGTGCCCCGCGGTGAAGCCCGGAGCACCCGCGGTCGACCTCGGGTTATAAGTTCAATGTGGGCACTTCAAATATTTCACCTGCCCGCTCCATCCATTCATTTATCATCCGGCCCACGCTGGAGAATGCTACCGCGACACTTTGCGGCACCGAAGTTGAAAGATGCTGCTGCGGTATCAAAGCTGAAAGTTCCGTGGAGGAGTCCCATGTGGGTGGATTTTGAAGCTGTTGGATTACTTGCAGTCCGCTAGGTGGGCTGGGACGGAAGTTTGTGCATTTGGGTTTGTGTGTGTGTGGGTTGGAGGATTTGGTTGTGTAAGTTGGGTTGCTTCTAATGGAACTTTTTGGTGGGGAAGAGAGCAAGGAAATGGGTTGTCATCGAAGGGTTGGTGGTCGTATAATGGTCAATGCGTAGGGTGAGTGCAATGCCGGGGTGGGGGGGTGGGATCACTATAACAAAACATGGTAAAAAAAAACGCACTCAAAATCGAGTGCGGTTCTTTTTGCCACGTTTTTGTGCAGGCGCGCGTAGTGGGCAGTCAACTTCGTTTGCAATTTCCCACTGCAATTTTTGAAATTTGAAAGCGTGTAATATACCGTTGAAAAGGTATTTTTAATACCTTTCCAATGGTATATTACACATTCCCAAATTCTAAAAATTGCAGTGCAAAATTGCAAAAGAAGCTGACTGCGCGCGTAGTGGGTCTGCACAAAAACGTGGCGAAAAGAACCGCACTCGATTTTGAGTGCGGTTTTTTTTTACCATGTTTTATTATAGTGGGTGGAGTGGAGAATGAAGAAGGAGGGCTTGGCAAGAGGTGGAGAGTGTTGGAGTTTTCTGATTTGGACCAATTTGGATGTTTCAGTCAGGTGAGTGGCTTGGTTACAGGGGGAATTGATATCTGTGAAGAATGTTGGGACACTCCGGTTGTAGTATCATCTACTTGCTTCTTGAACTTGATGGGTTTCATCAATCATTGCGAAACCCTTCTTCAAATTGGAGGTGCTGGAATCTCTAGAGTATAGTAATCAATGACGACCCGAGCTAGTTTGCTTGTGTACAAGATTATTTTATTCTAAACAGCTCTATAATGATCTCCCAATGAAACCACATTCCTACATTGATACCGGTAATTGGTTTTAAGTGCTTTAAGTGACGCAAGAGAATCTTCTACCTTACCATTCAGGTTCATCATTTAACAAAGGTATAAGATTTACGGGTTTGAGACTTACCTGGCCATCACTAGTGATGTACACATGTTCGCTGATTTTCTGTGGCACAAACATAGAAATCATCATCAATTCAGATTCTTTGTCACTTATATTTCATCAGCCTACGTACTAAACTTATTCAGGAATACGTAATTCAAAATATTGAGGTGCAGTAACACATGGGAGGGTAATACTCTCAAGGAAATGTGTGCATTGTGTAACACTAGTGTAGGTCTAGTTTGGTGAAGTTTTGGTTCCACTTCATCCTTCAAATTTCTATTTCGACTCCACACCTTTGCAAGGAATTCAAGTCTTTGCTCCGTTACCTGTAGAAACATAATTATCAGTAATGAAATAAGTCCTATCTATAAAGTATGAAGTTCAAGAAAACTAGGGAAGAACAATATCAAATGTAAACATGGACATCTTGAGAAAGACTGGCTTAGCGAGAGACTTGCATAGAGAGAGAAATTGGTGTACAGTAACCTCTAATTGAGGACATGGAAAATGTTAGATCCAATCAATTCTTTATTTAATTTGAGCTATGAACCAAAAAGACCTCCAATTCAATTGTATCAAATGACATGACTCCAACTACAAAAGAAGTTAAAAAAAAAGCTACTACAAAGCAATCACTAACTCCATAGATTATACGCAAAAGGACAAAAAAGAACCTTAGCATCAAAATGGTCAGTCATATTGTTTCCATTGATCAAAGTCATGAGCCCTGAAGTGCTTGCAACAAGCAAAGATTTTGAGCATTCGAGGACTTCTTGCAATGGCAGACTGTTGAGATTGGTTGGGATCATAATCCCCTTCTTGCAACCCTTTCACGAAATACACAGCACACATACCGGTCACCTTTGGATCTTCGTCTAAAGTTTCTTATGTTCGCACCTATTATGGATCTCGAGCAATGTTGAATTGTTGATGTTGGGGGACCAATATCTCAGTTGCATGTGCGTGCTTGCATTTGGGAATCATTTGACTACCACCTACGTCAAAAGAAGTCGAAGCATGATTCCTTCACACTTCATGCTAACGCAATGAATTTAATTGTTTAAGGTCCACTATTGTAGTGGAGAGAAGTTATTGAGGAAAAAAAAAAGTTTCAAAAGTTGTGTTCATATTTATGAAACACCGTGGAGTAAACCCATATGGGCAACATGCAAGACATATATAACAAATATATACAAGCACATGTGCATATATCCCCTAGATTAAGTTTTAATCCATTTGTTCATTGAGATCTTCCATAGTACATTCTGTGATTTATAGGCCACAGTAGGTTTGCGCCAATCCTTTGTGTTCTTTTAAATAACATTTACAACCCTCTCACCTTATCAACTAGAAGTGTAATGCAATTCTCCAAACAAGTCAAATGAGTGACTCATCTGTTTCATTCTTATAGATTGAGAAAAAAATTGTGTTGTTCCAAATGGTTTATGTAAGTCCCTGTGCGTTCTTACAAAGACAAACCAAATGATGTAAAACAAATGCATTGAAATTGACTTCCAGTACAACCAAAATTTAAACAGTATAAATCTTTTCTCAATTGCAAATATGAGTAAAATAATTGACTAGTTCTTCTAAAATGAGGTTAGACCTATGGTCTTCCATAAATAGTATCCATAGTAGAGTACTTCATCATTTTGACCATGGTTTGGTATGAAGTATATCGGGGAAGATATAGTTGACTAAAGTAGGTACTTGATTGGATGCATGGATCGTCGTTCCTGTTCAGTAGTGCAACTGTAATTTGGGATCCTGAAAAGAACTCCAACACCATGATAAAAATAGTGAGCCTCATCCTCTCTGAGTGCGTCATCTCATGGACAGCTATAGTGAACCAATTGTGTTGCTCCTCACTAATTGATTGCTCAAACTTAACAAACTTCATGAACTGTTATGGATCAATGCTGCAAGTTCCTGAAAAGGCAATTTTTAAACACTCTGTAGTAAATAGCATCGCTTCACTTCTGTACTTCTCTTTGTTTGTAGCAGAAACGGGTGCTGTCTCTATTGCTTGGAAGAATCCCTCCCCTAGGGCCTTTCCCACTAATTCCCTGCCTTTGAATAAATGAGACCAAATGATGCACCCCAATGTCTTCTCCACTTGTTCAGCCTAAGTACTCTCCTGCAATTCAAAGTGCAAAAATGATCAGCCCAATTCATCATTGATTTCATCGTCAACTAGTTGAGAAATTAGCATTCTAGCGTGTGCATATGATTGTTGAAGTTGATGCAAGATGCTCCATTTTGTTGGAAAAGAAAGCCAAAAATCCCTCTCCAAATTTGACCATAGTTGTAGATCAACACCTCGAGTGAGATCCTTTGACTCAGGAACTTGGTTGCATATCATCAATAATGTTGAATATGTTAATGGCCTACTGATTTCCAAGTTTTTGGAAGCAATCTCCTATATTAAGTGACCAATCATATGTCCTTGCAAAAAGTCAAATGTTGATAAAAAACAAATACTACTTAAAATTCATAATTTAATTTTAATACTTCAGTTGCAATTCCAACCACTTGCAATTCAATAAATGCACACATTTGTAAGGACAAAGGGTACATGGGCTTTCAAGCAATGATTTTATGTATTACATACATACCGTATCAAATTGCAAGTATGGTCGAACAATCTCCAAGTCTTTCACTGGATGCAAGAGAGTCCCTTCTCTATTTGGATATTTAAAAATATAATTATAGCACTGATGAAAACAAAACCATAAACAAACAAGAAGTTAATGAATATGTAAAAAATCCATGTTTATATTAATCTACATTTATTGACATAAATGTGAATTGCATACAAATGTTCAAACTTACAAATGGAAAAGATATGAATTCTTTCCAGCAACTTATCAACCATGACAAGGTTGTCCCCATCACGTCCTGTCCGTCCGTCAGGATGTCCGAACGGACGTCAGGATTCAACCCCGACGTCCGTCAAGATGAAATCTTGATGAGAACCGTTGATAGAGGATGAAAACTATAGAAATGGATGGACGTTCATTGTCGACGAGCGCGCTGGACCAGGGTTGTCTATCCGGACGTGATGTGGGGTTTTCATGTCCGGATGTTCGTTGGCGTCAGTCCGGACGCGTCCTGACGCGTCAGAATTGCGTCAGGATCAAAATTTTTTTTTTTTTTTTTCGAGGACGGCCTGTCTGTCAACCTGGACGGACCGTCCGTCCACAGGGACGGCCAGCCGTCGACAGGGACGGACCAGCCGTCCACAGGACGGACAGACCGTCCACAAAAAAAAAAAAAATTTTTTTTTTTTTTTTTTTTTTTTCGAGGACGGCCTGTCCGTCGACCTGGACGGACCGTCCATCCACAGGGACGGCCAGCCGTCGACAGGACGGACAGACTGTCCACAAAAAAAAGAATTTTTTTATTTTTTTTGGATCCTGATGGACGCCGGGGTTGAATCCTGACGTCCGTCCAGACATCCTAACGGACGGACAAGACGTGACGGGGACAACCCTGCGCTGGATAGGGGAGCTTCCATCGACGGGCACGGCACGGGCGTGATGGACGGGTATTTGGACGGGTGGGATGGACGAGTACCTGAACGGGTATGTAGACGGGCAGGTAGACGGGTATTTGGACGGGTATCTGGACGGGCGGGTGGATGGGCATGTGGACGGGTAACTGGACGATTGTGTGGACGGGTAACTGGACTGTTCTGTGGACGGGCATCTGGACGGGCAACTGGACGGGCAACTGGACGGTTCTGTGGATGGAAAAATAGACGAGCATCTGGACGGGTTTAGGGCCTAAATGCCCGAGGCACCCAAATCTGGTGTTGGCAAAACTTTGAAGTTAAATAAAACCTAACCAAGTTGCTATTTTTAGTAGTATCCAAGCTGCTATTTTTAGGAAGTTCTTCTTGAAGTCTAATTATAGCATCAATAGTCTATTCTTAAAAATAAATGATAGTGATTTTTCGTTTCAAGACTTTGTGCGAGGGTACCCATTGCAATCTTGACTTCTTGTAGCATTGAGAGCTTTTGGAAATGTGCCTCGAAAACACTAGATCTTAGAGAAAAAATCACATTCAAAATTTATTTAAAATTAAAAAAAAAATATAGAGTATATTTTTAAAAGCCATAAATTGATTGGGGTTATACATGTTAGGCAATTTAAACTCATATTTTTTTGGTCAAAAACTTTTTAAATTTGACTTGTGAAAACTGAAAAGAGGATTGGAAGACTTCACATCATTTTTGTAGTTTTAACACCCTCATGTTCAAATATTATAATCTTTTACTCTATAAGTGATATTGTTGTGTTTTAGCAACCTATGAGATTTGTAACATGTCTTGTTTGAATTTATACGGTTACAATTTTTTTTTAATTGATACACCTAGTCACCTAATTAAAATGTTGACATTTTGTTCAATTTAGAGCAAATTTGTAGAAGCTCAAAACATGACTTGGGCATCTAGGATTCTAGGGATTAAAGTTCGTTATTGAATTTCTAATTAGAGAAGTTGCTAAATTGATTTTACACTGACTATATGGCAAGAAATTCAAAAATATTAATCCATGTAGGCCCTATGCTAATTATTGGAAAAAACCCCTCAAGTTGTCATTTCACCATGTTCATCTTGAAATGAAATGAAAAGAAAAAATTAGAATCTATTCAATTTAAGACTTTCAAGTATAGGATTGCCATTCATAAAGTCATTTATTTCAATTGATTTTCAAATAAATTTCATGTAGCGTGACCTTATCAAGTTAGCAATTGCAAGATATTAGACTTTGATCATTTGATTTCCATAATGCCATTTGAGAAAAAATGGAAAATGTTCAATACTGTAATTTGTAAACTTTGGATTTAAAAATAATTATGAGGGAGTAGTCAATCAATAGTCCAACTAAAAAAAGATTAAAACTAATAGAACAAAAGTTACAAAACATGAATTATTTTTTGGTTTAACTCTAAAGACTTAAAGGAGATTTCATCAAATATGAAGCAATAAAATAATTTGTTAATTATTTCTTGCTTTGGTAAAGAATTTCCATTGTTTTTATTTCTTAGCCCCTAAATTAACATACTCTCATTGTCCTTGCTACAAGGGACAAAATGGATTTTCGATAGGCTCCCATGATCTCATTTTTTACTGAAAATTTTGAAACTTTTTTCATAAGAATGATAAAATAGAATGATAGATAAACTTATGAGTTTATTTATAATACAATTTCTATTCCAATTGGTGCCTAGGAGCAAAGAGTATGCCACAATAACCTCAAATAGGGGAGATCGGGACACCGGACGGTCCAGGACTCCGGGTAGACAAAAAAAACCACAAAAAAATGAAATACAAATTTGTATATTTTTTTCCAGTTGGATTATATTTTCTTTTGAATGGGAGGCTTTCATTCATCCCATTTGGATTAGGAATGGAAAAGTTATGGATTTTTTTGTGGAGCGGGCAATCCTAGCAACTTCTTGAAATAAATTTGCTTCTTTCACTTCGAATGCTAATAACTTTCAATCCATACGGTCAAACATCACAAATTTTTTATCACGTCATCTAAAACAAGTGTAGAACAAGATCCTTTGGTTCGATTCAAAAAAAATTGGAAAGTTTCATTCATAGGTGAACATAGCAAAAGTGGTGGTTTAGGGTGGTTTGGGCCAAAAAATGGACTTCGGACTTTAGGGCTTCACCAAAAATAAAATAGAACACTCTTTTACCTACCATCTAAGCATACGAGCTTCTTCTATACTATTACAAAAAGGTCCAATAGATTACAAAAATAGACAAAGGCGAAGCAACAATACACGAGGTGGAAAGAAAATGATAAATGTATATATTTTATAAATCCGTTGAAGTACATGGTAAACTAATAAAGGCTTTACATAATTACATATGTTCGCTTTGTACAACTTCTGGTATTTAATTCTATACATCTATCTAGTTATACACAATCTAGTCCAAAACTATCTATTCTACTTCTTTGATTACAACGCCTCGTGCTATGTTGCTTCTCAAAAATTGCTGCAATTCTCGTCGCGATTGCAAAGTCGTCAGAAGCTGAAATGTGTCTATATTGTATCTATTATGTAAGTGGGAAAAAATGTCACTCACGAGCTCTGGCTCATGGAAGGTATTGTCTTCAATGTACGCCATTTGTTCCTCAAAGCTCAATTTACCTTCAAATCCAATTGGCTGGCCTTGAGAGTTAAACATGATGCGCTCTGGATGTGGTGCACGCACAAAAATGGAGCGGTCTAGGTCCCAATGTCCACCAGCAATCTGACCAAAATATAGTCGACGCTCTGGATCACTGTCTCCAAACACCCTCCTGATCACCTCTGTCACTTGGGCGTCACTCTGCCAATGTATGTCAGTGACCGTTCTTGCCGGGAGGTGTCGGTTGTCGTGGCCCCACTTCCAAAGCCATGTCATGTCGGACCCCCAATGTACTCTTTTACCGAGGCCCGGTAAATTTTCTTCATTGTGCTCGTAATGTGTAGGCATGTGGTCCTGAAGGCCAAACATTTTGTACAGTCGTGCATGAAATGGAGCCCTGCATTGCGCACATCTCTTTCTGGTGATCATGTGTGGAATGAGACACACGGGATGGTATAGATGGCCACATGTACCAAGATTCCATCCACCCTCGGGGCCAAACGGTTCTTGGCACATTATACATGTTGTTCCATCTTGTACAAAATTTGGAACGGAAGGCCACACTAGTGGCGTAATGCCATCGCGGTTGGGTGGCCCGTACCGTTGGCGCTTGATATTATATTGGAATTCCAAGTCTGGACGGGCATTCCAATCAATGCTTGAATTATCGACAAACACTGGTCTGGACGCTTCCCTTGATTATTGGCATGTATAGGTGGCCGCAATGAAGTCGTATTTCTAGTTGCACACTGTGACACCATACCAGCCAATTGTGTACCTATCGATGAAGTTGGTTCGTATAGACAAACTTCGGAACTAGACGGCCTTGATGAACTTTGGATTTGTAGATTTTCCAATATTGGCATTTGCCGTTGTACAACCGAGACTCGATTTGGAGGGGGCATATGTGCTTCTCCACCTTGAAGGGGCCCTTCTCTGCGGGTGATCCTCATGGGCAATGACGGTGGTACTACTACGTCTTCTTCACGTCCACTTTGAACGTCAACACCATCTCTTTCTATTGTGGCATCAACTTGTACATCCATAGGGTTTGGACTTAGTGGTCTCGGTGCCACAACGTCCTCATTTGTATTGCCCCCACTTGACCAGCATTCCACGTTTGTGGCATTTGTGGTGGACTTCTTTGATGTCCCTCGTAGTCATTGTCGTTATTATCCCCTTCTTCAAAGTCAAATACGGATGCATCAATTAGAGGATGCACTCCTCCCGCCCCACGAAATCTATCAAACGGTGGCTCATCGTCGTCATTGGAACTATCATCTGAATCGTCATCATTGGGATCAGAGAGAACCAAACCACGATCTAGACCATCAGATTCATCTGTCATGGAATCCTCTGACATCATATTTTCAATGTACCACCTTATCGGATTTGCTGCAGCCCTTTCTCTAAGAGTCTTGGAATTGGTATAAATGTAAACCAATTCCTCAACATGCTCTGATGTCAATCTATTGCGTGATTTGTTGTGGACAAACAAATATATGCTCCAATTGCGTTCACAGGATGATGCAAAATACACTTGCGCGAGGATTTTTTTGGCAATCAGTGCAAGTGTACAAGCACCGGCTCCGAGAAGGTCCCACCATTCGTGAGGCTGCGAATTCAAGGGGTTTACATCAGGAAGCCCACCGAAAATGCCTCGCTGAACTCTAAATGCTTGGTACTCAGACAAAGCTGAAGCAAATGTTTGATCTCCAACAACCAATTTGCACAAAAATCTCAATATGGCTTCTCTTGCCTCATCATCATCCATTAGCAAGACTTCGTCAAGTAAAAAGGGATTCAATAGAGCCCCAACGTACTGCAAATCTGTCCTGAGCATGTCCCAGCGCTTGTAGAAATCGGTGGCAGAAATTGCATACCGTGGCTCTAATAAAAATGGTGGATCCCCCAAAGATAAAACATGCTTTTCCACCTTTTTCATCACAAGCCATGCCTTGTCCAAGCACGGGTGCTTGCCATCAAACTCACGAAAAGCAATCAACACGGGCTCCATTATGTGCACAAAGTTCAAACATCTCCTCCAAAATTCATCCGTTCGCACATATCGTCGCACATCATTAGCTTTTCTTTTCTTTTGATTGGATGCCAATCTCTACGTGTATTCATTCCATTGCGGATCGTGGACTGTCGATTCTACCGCTTCCCTCACCTCCATCAAACGTTCGATCATGAGGAACATGGTTGCAAAGCGTGTTTGAACGGGATTTTTCAAAACGTGATTAGGAGAATGTCGTCGAAAGATTGCAAGTGGCATGTGATGCGTTCGAATGTATTTCACAATTGACTTGGCTTTCTTGACCATACTTGTAATTCAATCTTGTTTTTCCCAATCTTCAAGTAGAAGGTCAAGTGCATGTGCTGAACACCCTTGAAAATATATGTGTGGAAATCTACGAAGTAACAAAGCGCTAGTAGCCAACATATTTGTTGCATTGTCTGTACAAACTTGTACCACGTTCTATGCCCCTACCTCGTCAATGTAATCATCCATGCAATTAGCCACGTAAGTAGCATCTTTGCATTCACATGTTGTGTCTATCAATTCAAGAAATACCTCTCCGTTTGTACATGCCAGCATGACATTCATCAATGGTCGATGTGTAACATTGTCCCATCCATCAGAGCATATTGTAATGCCATACTTGTGGATTGGTGCCCTTGTCTTCTCTGCTACAATTGCTGCCACTTCGTCTTTTGTACATTTTATGAGCTTTGTACAAAGTGCATGGTACGCTAGAGGTTTGTGGCCAACTCTCGATTCCGATGTTGATTTCACTGCATACAGAAAGGCAGAATGCTTCACTACATTGAATGGTATATTAGCTTCATAGTAAAACTTAGCCCACTTCTTGTCTAGTACTTGCTTGTTTGATGCATTCATTCCTTCTTGTACAGATAGTTGCCTCATCAATCGACTGTGGGTCAAATTAGGGTTGGGCGCCTCCGATGATCGTACTTGAGAGCTTTGCCCACCAGTGTTTTTTCCTCCATCGTTTGCTGAGATTGAAGCATCAGGTTGTTGCTCGCTACGTACTACACTTGGTAGTATCGTTGATGGTGATGTCACTTCCACGTCGCGTCCAGTTCCATGCGAATTGTCCGTAGGTATATGTCCTCCACAATTAAGAAACATTACCTTCACGGCTGCATTGACTTTAGTGCACGCTCTCACTCCAAGGAGGGTGTCATTTCGTTTGTATCCCAAATGGAAAAGCAACCGATCCTTTCGATAGCTTAGCAAAGCTTCGCAAAACTTGCAAACAACTTTTCTATCTGGCCGTAGTGTGTACCAAGGTTCCCACTGTAATCTTCCTCCACCCATTACTCTTATCTGTCCTCCTCTACCTGCCCTTGCACCAAAAAAAATATTAGTATTCTGTTTGAAATATGATGTGGAAACAACACTTGTTGCTCTCACAACAAGTGCTACCACAACACACTCTTCTTGGACTTCGCTCTACCGCAATGGTTGTACTCCAACCAAGTCAGGAAAGGCAAAATTAGCAAGGGAAAGTAATCTTGAATAGGCGGAAGTCCTTAATATACACTTTGAAGCCCTCCCTAAAATCCTAAACCCTAAACCCAGCTAGACGGAGTGACGGCTGATGGGGTGGATCCTAAACCCGGAGCCCCGCCAACGAAACCGTCCAAGCGGCGACTGTCCCGTCCTGCGATATTCCGGTCCAAGAGACGGGACGAATTCCCGTCTAGTAGACGGTTTTCCATCCAGAGGACGGATTTGCGTCCAGCGGACGGATTACCGTCCTAGAGACGAGAATTCCGTCTAGGAGACGACCTCTTCGTCTAGAGACGGATTCTCTGTCCAGGGGATGGCTTATCGTCCAGGGGACGGCTTACCGTCCAGGGGACGACCTCTTCATCCACATACGGGCTCTCTGTCCAAGAGACGGATGTCCATTTGGCGACAGAATGACCGTCCAAGAGACGACCCAACACCGTCGCAGAATGGACAAACTTCATCCGCGATGTGGATGGTCCCGTCAGTATTGGCGACGGGCTGTGACGCGTCAGGACGGACGCATCATGATATCCGGACGTGAAAAGCCCACATCACGTCCAGATAGACAACCCTGAACCATGAGTTTCGGAGGCTGTCTTCATCAATGGTATTTTCTTCTTTGATATCGAAACTGTGGACATATTCTACTTTCACTCTGTAGCATGCATTGCTGGTGAGCACGATTTGCTGCCACTCGTTACAAAATGCTTGAAATTCCTTCTCTTGGATAACCTTGATGGTAACAGTATCAACCAAGCTTGAAGTATCCAAAAACCGCATGTAAGAGTAAAAGACCTTATACTGAAGAAAACACCTTTGGAAATCTAGTAAGGTAGTCTCCACTTCTTTTCTTTTGTGCAGTAACTCCTCTTCTTCCATATCCTTTGTTGTGGTGTTCGACTTGCACATGAGTTCCAACACTTTAAAAAAAAAAGATTTTCTTGCTCGTTCGAATTTTGAACAAATCTTGCAGCTCATGGATCCTTCCAAATCCTTCTTCGCCATGTGAATGACTAATGACATGAGTAGCAGCAATATATGCAGCATCCTTGGGTGCTGTTTTAATGAGGTGATGAAAATCGTTCCATTCCCTCCAAAAAATCCTGGCACTCTTTTCGAACTCCAGCTTAAAATCAGCCGAAGTAAACATTTGCATATTAACATGTGCAATCACTTTGCTGATGTCTACATCAGGGATGTTGAGGCCTCTCTTCAAGTTCTTCCTTTTCACCAATGCAGTTAATCAGTTATGATGTTAGTGATTGATGAAGTTGCATCTTGAAGTACCTCTACTTTAAGTTCAGAGAATGCTTTCCAAAATGAGCTGCTCTGCTCCATGTCTTTGTAGTCTTGAATTGTTGTATCAGACATCTTCTTGTCTCTCCTCTCCAAGGCTGTAAAATACGCCTCCTGCAAGCATATCCATTCTTCCAAATACAAATCTAGATTCACGTCATTTGTTGTTTTGTAACTTGAAAAAAAAGGTACGGTTAAGTCAATAAATGATGTTGATGACAACAATGGAATTTGGGATGACAATGATGATGGCCTCTGAGATGTGGGCAACTGGAATGGAGGAGTCTCAATCATGGACAGTGGCGATACAGGGGTCTCAAATGAGAGTTCTTTTGGTGGAGGTAGTTGAACTACAGGTGAGTCAAATGGTGGAAGTTGTTGTACAAGCGACTGCAACAACGACCCCTTTGCACATGATGGCAACTGCATCGAAGGCGACTATAACATATTAACATGGGCAACTGCATTCTCTATGTCCTTGGCCGTGGTAAATACACTATGACGGTATTGGCACTTAGTAATCCATATGTTGAGTTTTCCTCTTGGACGTAAGATTCCAATTTGTAGGACCTCTGTGCTCCAACCCCTTGTCTTTTCTTCGTTCGTTTAAAGAAACATCCAGTAACTACATCACCAAGTGTGTTTTCATACTACAAAAGTCTTCCGAAATGCTTTGCTATTCAAAACTCTACGCTACCCATAAGAAAAGGTTTAGGGTAATTTACACCAACCCACTTCATGGAGTCCAATAGACTTACAGTCACAATTTTTGCCTCTAATGACCAATGAGTATTGGATGGCATCCCATTACTCGGCCACTGAATACCATTGGGAATCACTAAGAAACGATGGGTAATGTATCGTGGCATTGTACTATAAGAACTAGAAGCTATCAAACAGGGTTGTCTATCCAGACGTGACGTGGGGTTTTCACGTCCGGATGTCCGTCAGCGTCAGTCCGGACGCATCCTGACACGTCGGGATCGCGTCAGGATCAAAAGTTTTTTTTTGTTTTTTGTTTTTTTTCCGAGGACGGCCTGTCCGTCGACCTGGATGGACTGTCTGTCAACAGGGATGGCCAGCCGTTGACAGGGACGGACGGACCGTCCAAAAAAAAAAAAAAATTTGTTTTTTGATCCTGACGAACGCCAGGGTTGAATCCTAACGTCCGTCCGGACATCCTGACGGACGGACAGGATGTGACAGGGACAACCCTGCTATCAAAGTAGAGGCATGCAAGGGAGACGGAGTCAAAATAGGAGTTGAAGGACAAGGATTTGAAGTAGAAGGAATTGATGGAGAGGCATATATGGAGGGTGACTCGTGGGGAAATACATCTTCAATTCTATAGCACAAAGAGGAGTTGCCTCCTAACGACAAACTTGCAAAACCCCTCCTGTGCATTCCAACTTTTGGGGGATATGCAAAGACTAAGGCTCTTTCTCCAATTGGCCTCGGAAAAATCGTCACCCAGGCATTAGGGCTCGCGCTTGTCGGTGGCGGCGGTACTTGTAGAGTTGTGCTTTATGTTGATCCTGGTACTGGTGGTGCTACCCTCTTCACTGTTTTGTGGTGTTGTGTTCTCCATACTACCGAGGGTATAACTGCAAACAAATTGTTCGATAGGTACGCTCAAAATCCTTTATCAAGAAAAATCTGCACAGAAAACAATTGTGTTTAAAGTTGAGCCTACAAAATGCATTCTAGTAATCTAGAATTTTATTTTTACTACCACTAAGACCTCATAGAAAATTCTACAATATAATAATGGGTACCACGATGAGATGAGTTGCTTACTATAGTTCATGACAAGAAATTGCTATTGAGATATCTAAAAAAATACAACCGTGCTCGAAGATGTGTTAGTTCCTACTCCCTTGCATGAATGCTCTCACCTTTCCTAACGAACTGGGACTTACACGTTGGAAGTACCAGTTCTCTATTAAACTTTGTTTTCTTATTAGACCCAACGTAAGTGTGTACCGGGCCTTAAGTAAATTCATGCAAAAAAAGCAAAACTCTTATCTCCATTCATTGGTTGAGTAGGTGTTTAATTGTACTTTTTTTCACTCCTCAAATGGAAGTTTAAATTCCAAGCACGGCACCTGCTTACTGAGGTGGATCAGAAAAATCTGTGAGGTGTTATGGTGCCACCGCTATGGTGCCACTTGTTGCAGAATGTGGACAAGGACTATGATGGAATAGCTGCTCGGTGGATTTGTGCACTTCTGGAGATGGCAACTGCAACCACTGCTTAAAAGACATGCAATTGGCACCTTCATCTTCTTGTTGATTGAAATGTCTTTGATTTGAACAATGCAAACCAACAGGCTAGGCAACCCAATCAAAGCCTTGGACCACAATCTACTCCTAGTGACACAACAATGGACTTCCAAATTGGTTGATGAATCTCCAACAACACCTAGTATGCATCAAAAGTTTTCCTTCAACTCTACATGAGCAATCAAACCAAAACTAGCAGCATGGCCAATAAACCTGATTGAGGTACCTGGAAGTGTGAAAATGATAAGTGAACAGTGGAAATTCCATCAAGCAGAACATAACCCAACAAATTTTATTAAAAAAAAAACATTGGATGAAGGAGATACAAGCCCCTGAAGTTGCAGCCATCAATAGCAGTTTGGTGAACTCAACTTGAATGTCTGAACTTCGATTGGCTTACAAAAAATTAGTACATCTTGTATTTATCTGAAAATTTTACCACACAAACTAAAAGAAAGAGCTCAAATTCTCTAGAACATTTCATTGAATTTAGACATCGGATGCAAAAGTTACAGCACTTTGAATTAAACTTGAAACTCTGTGAGGCCTTATTTGGGCCCCTTGGGCGTTGAGGGCTTAAAAAGGGCATTTGTTGTAGGGCTCATTCTACATTCTATATGTACTCAAGCAACTACTACAAGAAATAAAATTAAAAAACACATTTATTGTGAAGTCATTAAAACAAACATTTCATATATAGAATGATGTTATAGGGTTAAAATATAACTTTTTCTAATGACAAATGTGATTCTCTTTAAGTAAATATCGAATTTGTACAAAGATATTAACACAAATATACAAAATTTTGAAAAGGACTAAGTCATTCAAGGGTGAATATGGAATTAAATAAAATTGGATTCCACCCAATTTTTGAATTGGAGGGCCTTGTACTAAGAAGTGTCACAAAGTCACTACTGAATAAACTATTTTGTTGAATTAAACAAGAACTTTGAATATAGTGAAAACTTTGTTGCTACTGAGCTAATACAACCATCTACGACAACTAAATCACTTTCACTTTTATTTTCTATCAAAATCTTCTCTGTACCACTCATTATTCTTAAATGTTAAGGAAGTTCCTTCTTTTAATTGATTTTGTAATCTAGTATGTAACCAAGTTTTATTTACTATAGCAACACCTAATTTAAAATCAGTTAACAAAGTGCTATCAAATGGTAAAGTACCATGCGTGATTTTTTACTTCTAATCCAAATACCAGCACCATTGTCATTGTCAAATTTCAAACAATGTTGAAATACTCCAAATAATCCTCCCCTAGGTGCTCCTTTTGCAAACCATGTGATGAAAGAAGCCTCCATGTCTACAGGATCAATATGTGGTTGTATATAAGAGTTTTTAGAAATATGTACTTGATGCGCTTGGGTTTTCATATCCTTCCAATCTAATAGGTATGCAATTTATTGGAAAAAAATGTTTTTGGAAGAATTCTTGTACGGCATTGCCAAACCTTGATAAATGTTTCCAAATGGATGAAGAAATATTGTCTCCCATTGCTCTATAACTCATTTGGATTTCATCATCTAAAGAACTTTTGGAGTACATAACCACACATCCTTTAGATAATGGTCCTCCATGCGCACTATAACCATGACATATTGAGGGATATTTTTCCCTTCTTGGATTTGATTGATTTTGCTTTGCCTTGTATGGAGAAGTGAGGTAGTAATGATTAACTTCATTCACAATTGTTTTATATGAATAATCTTCCCACAATTGAGGTTGATAAATCATCAAAACCATGTCAAAGGTGATATTTTGAAATCCAAAATGTTGTCTTCAATAATATTGCTTCCATTCAATATCAACAGAGGTCCACGTTGTGTTTCAATTAAATCTGAGGAGTAATAATTTTTCCACAGTTTTGAATACGTGTCATCTTCTCCAAAAGGCAAACTTTGGCTATCTATTTGTATGTTTTTTCTCTTCTTGTCTCTTTTTTTATACTGATTTGGAACATTAGAGAAAGATATCATGACACACATACTGTCTTTTATGCCAAATTGTGTTAAAACCTCTAATTCAACAAATCCTTTAGATTTGAATTTGCATTGAAGTACCATGAATGGTGTTGATTTGTTTTTCTTTTTTAGATTATCTTTTTTTTTTCAGTGCAATATGAGATTGAAATCTCAAGTAAATATCATGAAAATCTTTTAAACTATGAATTGTGAAAGATGTACATAAGCACATGTTCATGAGTTCATTAGAATAAGAGAAATCGTATATGCTTCCTTCTCCATACTCATTGTAGCATTCTCTTTGCACTAACTTTTAAATAGCATATGAATAAACTTTAAAATTTCAAAGTGCTAAAATTAGGTGTACGTAAAGTGATTCTAGGTTTTCGTATTCAAAAAATTTAAATTTTATATAAGAGTTTAAATAAGAAGGTTTTGCAAACAAGTCACAAGTAGGTGCCAAATTGCACAGTAATAGAAAGGTAGTCTTTGAGCACTCAACAATCATGTTAAAATTTAGTACTAATGGCCTATGAAATAAAGGCACCATAAATCAACAATATAAGTGTTTTTGTATTTGAGTATAGTCACACAATAAAAAATTTGTTTTAAAATATTAGAAAATTGTAATGAAAGATCTTGCAAGTAGAATAAAAACTTTATGATGTTGGGAGATTTAGTAATAAATCTTTAAAAGCACATGCTGAAAGCCCCTAAAAATTTCAACAACTCAATAGGAAACAATAATTTTGGAACCCAAAAGCACCGTAAAGTGATGCATAAATAGAAGAACCTCCAGATAGCAACTTTGATAATCTACTCAAGTTCTATATAGGAGACTTGCGCTTGGAGTTGAGCTTGGATACATCCATATTCCATACTTAATCCTTTGGTCATTTTTGGTGTTTCAAAGCAAAACTAACATAAACAATTATTTTTAAAATAAAAAAGAGTAGACAAATTTGTAATTTTTTTTGCAACTTCTATACCAAGTTTCAAATCCTAATTATTAAATGTGTCTCTAAGATCATAGTGTTCAATGTAGTGTGACAGTTTTTTTCAATACTTCCCATCAATTGGAGAAGGTTCAACATTAAAGCTTTTTGAGATTTTCTTTTGTCTTCTGCAACTTCAGGAATTGGATATTGTATTAAAAAAATAGAGTTAAGAATCTATAGATAATATTCAATGATATTGAATTCAATTTTGATTTTTCAAATATTTGTTATGAAGTTAGGAGGGTTATTATATGAACCTAGAAGCGTGAGTCCATGAATCAAAAAGACTATAAACCTATGTTATAAGTGTCCATATTATAGAAACCTTCTATGATTATAATATAATTATGTTATAGATACTTATATTAAATAGATGTTTATATTATAAGCACCTTCAATGGTTGTAGGATAGCTATCTATTCATATGCTTAAGGTTCTCATGCTCACAAACTTATATCATTGAATAGCTAAATGCACAAGATGGTACCAGAAACTAATTGCTAAATAATCTAACATGGACTCAATTAAAATATGCCAATGTAAATACTAAAAAAGTTGCGACAAACCATCTAAATGCAGTTTTTAGTTTTCAGAAATTGTGAAAGGAGTAAAAACTTTCTATGTAGGTATGGATCTATTCTTAAAAATTAAAATTAAATGAATTATTATTATTATTAGCTTTCCAAAAATCTAGTGAAATAGAAAAAAATATATAAATGTCTAACTACAAAATTTAAAAAGAAAATTGATTCATTGGAAAGCTAGAAGAACAACCTACTCTACATAAAAGTTTTAGAAAAAAATTAAAAAAATTGCATATATAGAAGCTTGTTCTAAAACACAACAGCCGTCTTTGCTCATTAAATGCTTCAAACTTTAAAAAAAACAAGATAGTTAAATCTTATAATACAACTAGATTTTGTCTAAAATCTCAAGATATTGAAGGGCTGATGCCACAAATAGTAGACAGGCATTGTAAGGGTAGAGTTGGCATTCTGTTACCAAATATTTAATTTTTTTCAAGATTTATCTTTTGGCAAATGCTAAAACTAAAATTTATTATGCAAATTAATTTTTTTCATACAAATAACTTTTTTAAAATATCCAAAACTTCAACGTTTATTTGTATAATTATTTTCCATTGAACTTAAATGTCATGTGGTTACTGTATTTTAAAAGACAAAGAAATGATAAAATCCCTTGACTAAGAATACATCTCCATTCATTTTCTTAATTAACCTTGCTACATTGTTGTGAACAATAAGTGTCTAATGGATGACAATGAATCCTTTCATATAAGATAAAAGTGCATGTGCTCACCCTTTGAATTTTGTGCAAAAAAAAGAGGTCTTGTACAGTAGTTTAACCTCTAATGAGTTTGTTTTTTAATCCCTAAATGTCCGAACTATGTTTTAAAGTTCAACAAATACATTAAGTTTAGGGCCCCAAACTTCATGTGTTTGTGCCAGAAGCTTTATGTGTTTGGGCCCAAAACTTGAAGAGTTTGGGTCCAAAACTTCATGTGTTTAGGTTTGAAACTTCAAGAGTTTGGGCCTAGAACTTCACGTGTTCAGAATTGAAACTTCAAGAGTTTGGGCCTGGAACTTCATGTGTTCAGGTAATCAGGTCCAACCATAGTTTCAGCATAATATTGTATCTGAGGATTGTTCTTCTTCCTACTACCTTGGATTGTATTCAAATACTCTCCTATCGAGAATTCTTGGGCTTGGCTTGGGATGAACCAATCGTGCATATTTTTACTGAATTGCAGGTATCTTCTCAAGAACTGTGCTTGGGTAGTTTGGTCGCTTGCTCTATGTCCTACTTGATCACTTCAGTTGTATTTTTTATTTGTATCTAGTGTCCATGACTGCTTGTGTTTAGATTATTTTTGGCATCCTGATGCTTAAAATATTGTCTTCCAGTCACATTCATTCATTTATAATTGTTTGCAGCTAGAAAAGTTGGTGTTAGAGTCATTGCGAAATGGTGGTAGCCAGACATGGGCGAAAGCCAGGCAAGGAAGGTGGCATTGGTGGAGAGCAAGGCAGATGGCAAGCAAAACTTAGCAAAGTAGTGTTGGAGCTAATTGCAGTCAGTAGCGTCTTTGTTATATATCTCCTATTAGTGCATTCCTCACGATGTCTAATATTATTTTTGAGATCATTGGACAGATGACAAACTACACCGTCATTTCAATAAATTTGTTGTCAATGTGTCGGCCTTGTGCAGATTGTTACAAATGCAGGGTGTGCAAACACTATAGCAACAAGAGAAGCAGTAGTTCCTACTCTACGTCAGATCAAAAGAGCTTCCATTGTTGCAGCTACACTAGTAATTTATCACCCTAGGTAATGATTCTTTTAGTACTATTACCAGGGTTTCAAATGATTGCATAGCTTTCTTTTAATTCAATTTTTGTGTTTTTTTAATTTTGTACTTACTTCTCAATGTTATTAAAACATGCATATCACCATGGAGGAACAATAAATATGAGATACTTGCAAAAATACTCCGTCCGATCAAAGTAAATGTATTCAAATAAATCTATCAAAATCAAATAATCAAACAGTTGGCTTGTCAAGTTCAAAATTGTTCACATCACAAAGTTTAGACCCTACGATTTGGCAACAATTATCATGCAGTTATCGTTATTTCATGGGTTCATAACATAATCGTACTGACTTAGTGTATTTTTACACACTGAATTAGTGCGAAAACAATGAACACAAATAGCGTACGATTTATGTACTTTAACTATATGATTGTTGTGCAGTTTTGACACAACAATTGTATAGTTAAAGTACATAAACCGTACGCTATTGGTATTCATTGTTTTTGCACTAATTCAGTGCGTAAAAATACACTAAGTCAGTGCAATTATGGTACGAACCCATGAAACAACAATAATCGCACGATAATTGTTGCCAAATCGTAGGGTCTAAACTTTGTGATGCAGTGTCCTACAAGTAAACAAAAGGCTTCTATACTTTCGGTAGAATGATCTAATGGAATTAACTGTTCTATAGGAATGCCACTCTCCTGAGTCTTGTAGCAATAGTATGACATGTAATAATGTAAATGGAAACATTTTACTATGTCCTTCTCAGCCTTCCCTATTTCATATGCTGAATTTCGAAGGACAAGAAGGTCTGCCGGCAAGTTTGGAATGTCAAACATGGTCTGATTGGGTGCACCTCTACGAGCAACCCAAGTTTGTAAACGACATAGGCCCAAATCTTGGTTACCAATGTGTTGTTGATTATCTTAGGCATGCATGTCTAGAACTTGTGATCTCCACCTACACAAGCATTACAACTCAATTAGTAACAATTGAAGACAATATAAGACTGAATGTCAATTAGAGTTTGTGAACTTTCATACTCACCCGTGTAGACGTTCATATTTCCGAAAATATCTTGTTGGCACATGAGATGGACAAAATCTGCCTTGCTCATTGATTAGTAGCACACGGTGGAGGTTCCAGATGTCAATATACTCATTGACAATGTCTTCTAGAATAGGAATGAAGATGGCTTGAAACAAAACTCTATAATATGGATCATCATAAATGAAATATCCTTGTTGAACTATTTCTTGAATAGCATTTTTGTGAAACCAAATAACTTTCTCCCATAGCAACCTCCACCAGTGTTCTATTCTTTGAATGTGCACTAATGACCCAACAAGAAGTGGGTTTCGGGTTTCTGCTTGTACTTCTAGCATATGTCTCCTAATCAAAGCATGTTCAACAACAAAATCAAACTTGACCTGTAGAGGAGAACCAAATTTATTTATAGCTGCAAAGAATGGTTCAAAAAGAGTTTCTTGGGTTTTGTTTGCTGCAACTTTTGTGTACAAGACGTAATGTGAAGCCCCATCAATGCAACCATGTATTTGTATCCCATACATGGTTAATTTATCATATGTTGCACACAAAATGCATTTTAAATGTTAAACAAAGTGAAGGTGAGTGCTTTATTAGTAAGCTTTGCAAAGAAGTTTGACTAAAGAGAGAGAGTTGCATTTAACTTACAATCTATATGCCAAAGAGCCATGGATAAAGAGACATTATATTGTCAATGAACAATGGATAATGCTCGTCTACACCTATTGTAATGTGCCTCTGCACATAACAAAAACATTAATATATTATAGTTTTTAAAGGAAAGTAGAGAAAAAAACCAACAAAATCAATTTGAATCTAAAATGTACTTGATATGGATTGCAAGGCTTTTTCCACTATTCGACTGGGTGCCCTAATGTGCAAGCGTGTTAGTGTTGCTTTCACATGTCGGCTCCCCCAGTTAGCTCTATACTCTTGAACAGGAAGGGCATCTTGAATTTTGGTGGACATTTCTTCTGCTGTAAATTTGTGATATACTTCAAATTTATATCCCAAAGCTTTAGTCATCATTTGTTTTAATTGTCTTGGATTATAGATATCCAAGGACTCTGCAATTTTCTTGAATGGAATCCCTTCCCGTAACATGGTTTGCACATAGTCAACCAGTTCATCTGTAGGCTGCACATTTGATTCTACCATATTGGTATACAAACATGCCCAGAAACATCATTAAATTTAGAGATCTTAAGAAATAATTTCAATAACATTTAGTATTTTGTGGAGAAGAATCTCACAATATTCTTGGAACGAGAAAGTCAAGCCAACCATGACATTCAATAAATGCAATTATACATTGATGAAACTCCACACTTGGCATTCAAATTGTTTCAATTAAATTTTCTGACTCATGTTTTTATGTTTGGACACTTTAAGGGTTAACAACTCTTGTTATTCATAACCACAAAGCAATATAGGCTTATCTAGCAAATTCCACCTACCAATTGTAATTCTACTTCCCAAACAAACATAGCTTTGAAATTTGAACACAAAACAACATGTACAAAGAAAAGCCTCAACTTAGAAAGAGCTGACTTACACTCTAAATTCTTTGAACAATTAGTACATTGCCCAATATATCTTGTAAGCAATCAAATTTTGTTGTGTGATTGGTGTAGTTGTCTTGCAAAATATATAGTGAGAAACTTCTGATGTCATGAGAGTTTGCACTCATACCCAAAATAGTGTCTCTAAAAGGTCACCTAATCTCTCAATGAAAGCACTCTCTTACATATTGGTTTAAGTTATTACATCTGGATGCAAATAGTCTTCCCTACCTTAGAATAAGCATGCACATTCCCTTTGAAGTTGTGAAACAACAATATGCATCGCCGTGCCAAAAAGAATAAATTATTTATTGCAAAGGTATTCGTGAAGGAGAGAGTGAAGAGGGAGACTCATAATCATTGGTGACCCAGGTTGTCCCCCTAAAATCTTGTACAGTAGGTACATATGTTGTAGACCACATAAACACAAATTATGAGTGTCGCCTTGAGACCATCTACCAATAAAACTTGAAACCTTCTTGAACAATTGCATTTAAGTTAGTACTCAAATATCGCATTCTTGGATGCGTTGCAAACCTCTAACACAAACAATTAACCTGCTACTGCAATCATCTTGTCCGAAGGTCGAAATACACGTACATACTTCAAAAAAGCATGCACAGAGCCAAAAGTACAGGAAACAATGCGATAAACAACGGAAATCCTACCAGCGAAGTAAACACAACAACATAAATTATATTGAAAATTTAATCTAAGCAACCAATTTAAAGTGGACCTCAGTCAAGAGCAAAACATCCATCAACCTTTGCTTTGTCACATCAAATTCAAAGAAGACAACATAATCCAATGCTCAAACCGCCTCCTTAGTAAACGGAAGTTTCAACTCACCATTTTCTTGTATACATCCAAGAATGGCTTATGGACCACTACCAAGACTTTACCAACAAGCCACGCAATCTCAGGTCTCCACATCCCCAATTCCAATCCTCAAAATGGCGATGCAAATCCACCAAACCTTCGAAGCCTCCAAACCACCAAATCTCCAAACCCTAGAATGAACTCCTGCACTGAAATGCCAAGTCCTGATTACATCAGCCCTAAGAAAGGAAACCAAAGAGTTTCTACAACATTCAGATATGAAGGTGGAAATTGAGAAAGGAAAGCGAGAAGCCTCTACAACATTCAAATATGAAGGTCGAAATACACGTACATACTTCAAAAAAGCATGCACAAAGCCAAAAGTGCAGGAAACAATGCAATAAACAAATGTAAGCAATTGATAGACAAATTGCATAGTGCCTAGCCACTACACTTAAATAATTTGGAACAAAGTTGGTGTGAGAATTTGGTTTTGCAAGCTTCTATCTCTTTTGGAGAATCTGAAACTAACACATTTGAAGACAATTCAAGAAGCAGGTAGAGGATACTACAGCTGGAGTGTCCCAACATTCTTCACTAATATCAATTCCCCCCGCAACCAAGCCACTCACCCAGCTGAAACATCCAATTGGTCCAAATCAGAAAACTCCAACACTCTCCATCTCTTTCCAAGCCCTCCTTCTTCATTCTCCACTCCAACATCCCCGCATTGCACTCACCATATGCATTGACCATTACACAACCACCAACCCTCCAACAACAATCCATTCCCTTGCTCTCTTCTCTACCAAAAAGTTCCATAAAAACAACCCAATTTAGACAACCAAATCCTCTAACCCACACCCACACAAACCCAAACACACAAACTTTCGTCCCAACCCACCCAGCGGACTGCAAGTAATCCAGCAACTTCAAAATCCACCCACCTGGGACTCCTCCAGGAACTCTTCTACGGAACTTTCAGCTTTGGTGCCGCAGCAACATTCTCCAATGTCTTTCAGCTTTGGTGCCGCAAAGTGTCGCATCAGCATTCTCCAGCGCGGGCTGGATGATAAATGAATGGATGGAGTGGGTAGGTGAAAATTTTGACGAAATATTTGAAATGCTCACATTGAACTTGTAACCCGAGGTCGACCGCGGTGCTTCAGGCTTCACCGCAGGTGCCCTGTGCTTCACCGCAGGTGCCCCGCGCTTGTGCAAGGGATGACATTACATGGCCCTTTTGGTACACCATATCCGGCGTCACATTGACAGTCAAGGTGGTCGGCGCGCGTAGGCAGTGAATCGTTGGACGACGAAACGGCTTGGGGTGTCAAAGTGGTTGGTGAACACAGTTGGATTTTAGCGAGATCTTTGTTCAGTTCTTGGTGGTCGATGGAGAACAACATGAGGGAAGCTATAATTTACAATTAGAATTTGAAAGGTTTAATTAGATGCGTCTTTCTAACAAATATACAAAGTTTGGAACATGCCATAATAAGCATGCAACGTTGTAAGTTTGTTTTGGATAATGTTTAATCCTTAAACATCGAGGAAGACATTTGGCGTCCGATGGATGACAAGGAATCAATCTAGTAGGACATAAGTGCAACTATTCATCCTTGGATTTTTGTTTTGAAAAAAGAGAGCCTTCTACAGTAGTTTGACTTTCAATGAGTACTTTTGCTAATTCTTAATCCAATGTTTCACACAATAATGTAAAGGGATGATTTCCAAGGTCACCTACTTGTCCTTTAAGGGTAAAATTAGATGCATCCATTCCTTTGCATTTAAGCAATTCATCATAGTTGAAGGCACATTTTGCTAGAAAAAATAATTTTGCAAGTATTGGCAATGGGAAATCATGAATTTTCAAAAATAAAAAATAAAAAATTGGATAAGGCATCTATTTTTTGTGCATTTTCAAAAGAGAGCTCTCTAATGCATCCAAAACCACACTCTAATAAAGTTGCCTTGATTTTGACACATAAATCTTAAAAAATCAGCACTCAACAACCACAGTTAACCCTTAAACGGCGAGCTAGTCATCTGGAAATCATGTATTTGTGTACCGTGTAAATTATTGGCTTAAAAAAAATGAAAAAGCGCTCATTGGAAGACAAACTATTGTAGAAGATCTTCCCTTTCCACACAAAATTTGGAAGATGAATAATTGCACTCTTGTCCTACATGAAGAAATTATTTGTCATTCATCGGCTAAAAAACATCCTTGGTGGCATTTATGGATTAAGCATGGGGATAGTTTTAAGGTACTTTTGGTGACACTTTGACCCGTAAACTCGAAGCCCCAAATTTTAGTGTTGACAATACTTTGAAGTTAAATAAAATAAAATTTATTTATTAAATTTTAGTAGTATATATATATATATATATATATATTTATTTATTTATTTAAATTATTTCTAGTTTTAGCATCAAAATTCCAATTTTGAAAATAATTGATTATAATTTTTTTGTTCAAGATTTTCTGCAAGGGTGTCCATTGCAATCTTGACTTTCCGTAGTGTTGATGACTTTTGGAAATGAACCACAAATATACTACATTTTGGAGAAAAAATCACATTAGAAATTCATTCAAAAAATTTATAGAGTAGGATTTGAACAGACATAAAGTGATTGAAGTTCTAGATGTGAGACCCTTTATCCTCATATTTTTTTGGTGACCAAATTTTTAGATTTGACATGTGAAAAGAAGATTAAAAAACTTCAAAGCACTTTTGATGTTTTAACACCCTCAAGATCAAACAGTTTAATCTTTCAATCCATAATTGATATTGTTGTGTTTTATTTTTCTATGTGGTCTCTAACATGTCTAGTTTGAATTTGTACTCGGGGAGTTCACTTAGAGTATCCATTAGATGCCACTTGAGAGCAAAACTTTGGACCCCCTATATACTTTTTGAATTTTAAATAAAACAAAACAAAAAATATGAATAGATTTTCCTACTTTGAAAGTTTATATTTTGAATTATTGATATTTTTATTTGTTAATAATAATTAGTTACAAATTTTTGAAGTAAAAAGATACACTATGGAACTAAAAAATAACTTTCACATCCCTATATTATATAAGAAAAAATTGTCTAAAAAATGAACAAAAAATTCCTAAAAATTAACTCTCTATTAAAAGCTCATTTTGAGTTGAATATTGATTCAAGGTCAACTAAATGTGTTCTCTATAATTATTTGAGTTGAATATTGATTCAATGGTCATCTAAATGTGTTCTCTATAATTATTTGAGTTGAAAAACATGCCATTTTAGTTCATTTTCAACCTCTTCTAGAAACCATTTCATATTTTATTTGAGTTGGAAATATTGGCAATAGAAACCTATAGTCCATTATTAAACGATGCTCAAAATTTTAGGTTGAAATTATAGTTTATTAGAAAACACTTGTTTGCACGTGGTTTGTTGTAGTAGAACTAAGTGCACCCCCCGAGAATTTGTACGGTTATAATTCCAAAAAAATTGATACAATTTATCAAAATGTTGATTTTTTGTTCAATTTAGAGCAAATTCCTAGAAGCTCAAAAAAGGCCTTGGGCATTTAGCGGTTATAAGAACTTTAGATTGAATCAATGGGTACACGGACTTAAAAGGGTGCTTCTACCTTGGTATAAACATTGACCCCTAAGGTTCCTTGACTATGTTATCACCAAAAACGCTCAAAATTTGTCATGTTTAGTACAAGTATCAAAATTTTGAAAAATATCATTTGGGGACATATGTAACCATAGAATCTTCTAGTACACTAGATTGAAAAGACATGGAAAAAATTCAGAAATTTTCACACTGTAGATTGCAAGATATTAGCATTTGAAGTGACAAAAATCATTTTTTGGTCCTTGCGAAAAATCAGGCAGTTGCACTTCACAAGCTCACATTTGTATGAAAAAATGTCCAAAATGGTGGTGCTTCTTTGGATTCATTCTTCAAGGCAATTTGGCTACGTGCTTGAAAGCTCTTAGATCATTTGGAATTGTACAACATATAGGAAAAAAATAATAAGTAGAAAGATGTAGAAAATGATTCAATGTACAAAATTGTTAACAATTTATTTATGAAATTGAAAAATGCCAATCCCAATGGTTGCAATGTTGTAATAAGCAATCTACATCCTACAGTTTTATTTTTTGAAAATATTGAAAATAGAGTAAAATAAAGAACTTCAAAGTTTATCCTAGAGTAGAGAATCTACAACTGCCCGCAAACCAAAACACCTCATAACTTTTGACTCATTGATCAAAATGGAATGATTCAAAGCTTTCTATGGATATATAAATCTAAGAAAATAATTTTAAATTTTTATTTTTGAAAAAAGTGATTTTTCAGGTCTGCCCCAATTGCCCGAGTTGAGAATCAAACCACATATTAGGCCATAATTTTTTACTCATATTTTCAAGTGTCCTTAAATTTAGTGCGCATGAAAGACATTCTTTGTCCACACCTATTAAAATTTGGGCCCAAAATATAGAAATCTCTTGTCACACGTACCTGCCCAATATTCCTATACTGCCAAAAAATGCAACTTGGTCCTTTAGGGGTTAAATGTCAATTTTGGAATTACATTAGAGTGTTCTGAACATTGATCAAATGTTGTGCTAAAAGGGGTTGAATTCTAATTGTGCTATTTAACCCATAAGGATGTTATGGATCTAAATGGTGCAATAGATGATGGATGACTTCACTATCAATTGTAGAAACAAAGGATCTATCTATTGGTTCAATAATTGGAATATTTTGGTAATGACCTTAGTTTGGGGAGGGGGAGGCACATTCTTCTAGGATTGAGGATTAATCTTTAAAAGCCGACACAGATATTTTTGTCCAATTGATGGCATAGAATCTTTCTACATAAAATAGAAGTGCGACTATTCATCACTAAAATTTTGCTGTGAAAAGGGAAGGTCTTCTACAATAGTTTGACTTCCAATAGGTACTTTTGAATTATTTTAAGCCAATCATATGGTAATCAAAGGGATGATTGGCACAATCACTAGCCTGTTCTTTAAGGATTAGCTTTGTAGTGTCCTTGTAGGCACTAAGTGTCCAATGGATGATAGTAAATCCCTCTATGTAAGATAGAAGTGCAAATGTTCATCCTTAGAATTTTGTGCAAAAAGGATTAGTCTTAGACACAATTATTTGATCTCATCTCCAATAAATGGATTTAGTTTATTTAAAAAAGATGATTCACACTCTACCAAAAAAAGATAATCTTTACAATGACCAACCCATCCTTTTAGGGTTAGCCTTGAAACCAAAGTGGTCTCTTGGATGATTTCATTGTTAATTGTAGAAAAAGAGAATGCACATATTGGCCCAATAATCACAAAATATTGGTGACTATCTTGGTTTTGGAGGGCCTTGTCTTTACAAGGTTAATCCATAATCAACGTTGGAGACGTTTTCCGATCAATAAATGACAAAGAATCTTTCCATGCACGACCAAAGTGCAACTATGTATTTTTCAAATTTTGTGTGATAGGGAAAGGTCTTCTACAATATTTTGACTTCCAATGAATGCTTTTGCATTTTTTTAAGCCAACAATTCATACAACACTGGGATTTTTTTCATTTTCCATGAAGTGGCAAAGTAGTGATATTAAATGTTACGGTGGTCCTCCAAGTTTCAACATTCATCCACGTACTGGATAGAAAATGTGATACTACGTATCTATAATTCTATTTTCATTCACAATGTGGCAATTTCATCCAAAATTTTACTAAAAATTTCCTATAGGCTTGGTGCCAGGTCAAATTTTTTGGTGTAATTTTGCACCAAATCACCAGAAAAAACCCACTATCATACAGTACCAAAATAGATGATTTCCACGATAAATGGCTCGTCTTTTAAGAGTTAATGTCAATCCTTTCAAAGTTAACCCTTAAAAGACACATTGGTGTCGTGGAAATCATTCCTTTGGTTGCCATGTGAATCATTCGCTTACAAAATTGCAAAAGCACTCATTGGAAGTCAAATTACTATTACTACCCTTTTCACAACAAAATTTCAAAGATGAAGAGTTGCACTTCTATCCTACTAGAAGGATTCTTTGTCATCCATTGCACACCAAACGTCCTCGACGTTTAAAGGTTAATGTCAACCCCTCTAGGAACACACTCTTGTTGTTACCCTAAACCGCCTTCCAAATTCACATAATTGTAAGTATGGAAGTTTCTTGGGTCACTTTTACATGCAAACATTGTGGTGTCACAAATGCTACAAACACAACCATTTTGGACGCCTTTGAACATCCCCACATTAGGGTGCCCAAGGTAGTTGATATGGGGAGTGGGCATGCCCGGGCTATGAAGCTTGTCGCATGACAAGCATAGGGAGGGCCAAAAAATGGCCAACTATAGCCAAATTGGTTGTGTGCCCATGCAAATGGTGAACCTCATGCATGACTCACTATGCAATTTGACTATTTCTTGTTGGTAAATGAAGATAAATATCATCTCCAAAAATTCTTTTAAAATTTAGAAACTCCAATTAGAAGTCATGGACAAATTTGAGAGAGGAAGTTCGAAAATGTCAAAACCTTTCCAACCCCTCTCTCAAATTTGTCTATAAATTTTGATTGAAAGTTTTAAGTCTCAAACAGATTTTTGGAGATGAAAGTTATCTTCATTTAACAACTTTTTTCAGTTCAGTTTTTTTTAAATAAGATTTTCTACTATGTCTAAATGAAGTTTTACATTATCCCACATGGGGTTGTTCTCCCTCCTACCATCCCATGTGCATGTGAGGAACTTCTCCTCGCACACAAACCCAAAGTAAGTTGGCAATGATTTTGAAGAAATATAATATGGTTGTTGGATTCAATTCTCTCATTTAATAAGGTTAACTATTTTGTAGTTTATTTTCCTAAGCTATGAAACTGCATAACATTGCATTCTCCACTTGGCACCCCTTGTAGGCATGTCCAGCACGGGGCACATGAGAAACAGTGTTGCCCCGACCTCCAATTCCATACACCAAATGAGCATTTGGCGCCCTTCTCTGGCGAGTCAGCTGTGGGGATGCTCTAAGCTGTGACATCGAAAGGGCTGACCGTGTCTCGCTGTCATTGCTTTCAGGATGATGAATTTTGGACAGTAAAGATAAGAGCATGCAAGAGCACAGTAGACATGATAACTTGAATTAGTCTGCTGGTCATATTAGGTGGATTGGAGAAATTACAAGTTTCAAAGGTACAAAAGCAATGGTGTGCGTATAATTCTCATCCTGTTATCACATTATCCAAGTCGAAGGTTAATGATTATCTCTCCAGGGTGTCTTGTGTGACTGGTGTTAACAAGGCAACACCCTTCCCCGGGGACTTAAGAAGATTTGAAAGACGGAACATCTGACACATACGTTCAAATTCATTGTTGAAAAATGGAGAAGCTTGGAAGCGCTCTTCCATCCTGTTATTTTCGAAGACACCACTAAGCTCAGTATGTACCTCCCACTCTTCATACTGAGAACAATCGACATTCTGAAAAATAAGATGTACTCTGTGACTCCGCACTTTAAACTACTTACAAGTGTGAACAATCTAAACAGTGAACAATGGGGGAGTAGTGTATTAAAAAACAGGACCACTAAACAAAAACAGATCAAAGAAACCATCCAAAACTTAGAAGTCGCACTTCACAGACATGCACAGAGATTTAGCAGAACAAAAAATACAAGGGGAAAAACACTGAAAATCTCCTTACAAGTAGAATATTATTCATATACAGGGGCCTTTCAAAGGTCAACTTGCAGTAAGGTTAGGAAGTTCTATATCGAGAACAGAGTAGCGATTGCACAATGTCCTGAACATAGAGTAAGATCCTCGAATGAACACAGTCCTTGACAACATATAGCAAGATCCTGAGCTATTAGAGGTAAGAGGTTTTGATATCAGGTCATCAGACTTCTGTAAACGTCCAACTACACATACAATTACATCCATCTACATATTCTTCATTTTTCACATTCCAAACGTCGGTCCATCACATCTGACATCGAAGCGAGAAACTCACGCTCAGTTAGCATCCAGCCTTGCTCAACTTCCTCGATCATTTCTTCGATAGGTGACTTCTTGTCCAGGGTTTCGCGACACATCATGGAACCGATCTGAAAAGGGGTCAATCCAGCAGCTGCTCCCTTCTTCAGAAGCATTGTAGACAAGCGAAACACTCGTTTACAGGCTGTTCGCAAAGACCATCCGTGCTTCTGGAGGAGTGCAAGATCCTCCTCCGCATCCAGTGAGGCTATGTACTCCAAGGTCGCAGGAGAGAACTGCAACTCAGCTTGCGACCAATAGATCCACTCGAATGTGGCATCCTCGAACTGCAGAGCGTGACCGAGAACGTTTTAGAACAACAAGCTGAGGCGAATTTGAAAACTCACTTCACACATTGGCATCAGTCATGAATACAAGACAAAATTTGCAAGGAACTTGAACGAGCAGGTTTTCACCTTCTCAGGAAAGCAATATCCATGATCGATTGGTACAAGCTTGATGTCGTTGCTCTCGTCCCGACAAACCAAGATATTACCACCATTTCTATCAGTATTGGCCAGCCTCATGTCAAGAACGGCAATCTTGTGCACTTCTTCAAACGGGAAACTCGCACACCCCATATCTTCACAGCTCCCGAAGGCACGAACAAACTGCTGCAGAGAACCGAGCTTGGGTTTTTTCTCCCAGGAGTCCTCCGAGTATCGGAAAGCGTCGTGTGCACAACGAACCATCATAGTGGGGGGCACGCCAGCATACCCAGCCGCCTGTTTCCCGGAAGAAGACCTGCGACCCTCCATCGGATGGTCCAGCAAGTAGGCAGCCACTTCCCGCATAGCGCCCTCACCTACTCTCGTACCTTTCTTCAAACCTTCGCTACTGGCTACTCTCGGGATTTTTGTAAAACCACGGGGGTTGTTAATCGCCAATGGTTCCTCGTCACAAGGCTTAAAAATGGCTACATTATCTACACCGTAAGAATTCTTGAGGAAGTAAGCCCCGCCAGAGCCTTCCGACGCTAAAGCAGGGGAGTAACCTCCCTGGAGACCGGCCTTGGCCTGCTCAAAAGTGTCGATTAAGACATCTGGCAACTGGTACCGCAAAATTCCACAAGCTGGTTCCAAAATATGTAAAGACTTAACCTCGCTCCTAATAATTTCTCCAGCCTTATATCCAGCATCGAAGCTCGGTTGACGTTGAGGAATAGTATACTTCGGCTGGTCTATATGTAGGTCTTGGACAGTATCTGAGAGAAACCTCTCACTTGGAAGAACAAAATCTTCAGCAGTTACAGAAAGTTCCACGTCCTTTCCAATAATCCGAGTACGTAACTTCGAAGATCGCCGCAACACAAGATGCACCGCCACAGCATCATCCTGAAGGCATAATTCATCAATGCGTTTTTGATCTTCCAGATTTTTGCCCTTCAGCACCAATTGCTGTGCATCCAAGGCCAATCCTCCCGCTTTCTCGGAAATTCGCTTCTTCAAGTCACGGACAGAACGGTTCCGCCCGACTCGGAATACGTACTCAGTGCCGTCGGTTGTTTTCACAGTGACGTCAACTATGTCAGAGAGGTGCAGATCCAGATGAAGCTTTTCTCCGTTGGAAACACCATAATCCCTGATTAAGCGGTCGTCACGAGTAAGCTCCAGGCCCTCGTATACAAGTCTCGGCTGCTTGGTGTAGAAGCCCTTGAAAGCTTGGATCCGCATTTTCACGGACGCAATCGTGTCGGATTTCAGGACACGCATCGGGATGATCGTGTCCGAACCAAGCATCGCAAGGTAAATTTGAATGGCTTCCACTGCCAGGATGCCCCCGCGATGCCCCGCGGGAGCGTAGGCTTCTACCGGAATCAAAACAAGCCCTGAAGCAGCCATCTTGAAAAACTTCGACGACAGAGTGCTAGTTCAAGCAGCTGCTTCACACAGCCCACAAGAACGACCTGCACTCGTAATTGTTTACAGCCTCCAACTTGCCATGTGAAGAACAGAAGAAGAGACACTCTGTTCGAGATGCCAGCATTCAAAGCGATCGTCTTAAGACATAACGACTTGACCTGGCACAGATGTATAAGCAGATCGGCTGTCCGCGAAGTAAATTTACAATCTACACTATTCACAACCAAGACAGCTGCAAGCGAGGCTCGACAGCTGCGGAATCCAACAGTCACATCGAAGCCCTCACGCACTTTGCCCAGTTATAAACTCCATCGCAAATCTCTGTAGCGAGATAGCATACAAAACTTGCAAACCTTCCTCAGATGAAACTATTCCGCCTACAATTTCCAACTATCGTACTCTGACACCTTTAAAAAAGCATACAAGCGATACGAAATCGAGAAACACTCCAAAATGTGCTGCTCTGTCCGAATGTGCGCCAGTTCGATTTCTTCCGCCTCAAAACATGCGATCTCACCGCGTAAGGGCTAGTAACTCGCAAAAATGGCTCCCACAGCACTTTCCCTACCGATCCCTACCGATACGACTCTGTACGAAATTTTCACCGATACTCTGCACCATGCACCCGATGTATGCGTTCAAATCCTCGAAAGACCAGCTCGCCCGGTGGAAACAAAGAAAATCGAGGCCAAGAGATAGACTCCCCTACGTCTTCTAGCCAGCATCCAAAAACAATTTAAGTAAAAAATGCGCTCAACTCTGCACCATGCCAGAACCTCAGGAAAAAAAATATGCACGTAAACGGATGCTCAAAGCCAAATTGACCTCATTCTCCTCCAATTAAGCATAACTACCCGGGTTTCGACACCCCTAAACCGCACCCTGACCAAATCGCCAACACAAAACTCGCACGCACGCACTTCACTTGCTCATTCAAGAACGCGGGGAGTCCCGTTGCAAATGGCGAAGCCGGCTCCTTCTTCATGAGTCAGAACGCAGTCTTCCTCCACCAAGCCACCTACAAATGCGCAACAGCTTCTAGGCTCTTCCGTGCTCTTCTTCAGCACCAAGCGACAATTACGTTCTGTCCTACCACGCGGCTCAGGCGCCTTCCATCATAAAGCAAGCTCCCGATGCAGGAAATTCTTCGCCGTAGCCATGATCTGAGGAGGTTTCGGGAGACGATCTGCGGTACTGTTTATCTTTAGTAATTTGGGGATGCGTGTACGCGGGGCAAGGGGAGAGCCGAGTTTATCGTTGCACCTTCCTCCATGAGTCAGCCCACCTCGAGGATGGATAGGCTTCACCCGACACCTTCTACCTTCCGACGAATAATGGCTCTCTTGGATGAATCTCCTGGTTGATTTGGATGGATATTGGGTGGTCATCTACTTCTTTACTCCGTCCGTCACTTGGCGAGCCTGCTTCGTGACAGGTGCCGTGCGCTCCGTTGCCCGGTCGCGTCATCACAACTGACTGACTGACGTTCGTCCGGGATTTAACGTTTTTCATCTTCCTAACGGAAATGACGAATTAGTCTACTAGACGTTAGATGGTTATATTCGTGATGAGTTAGGAATGGTAACTCTGCAAGGATGCGACCCCTATGACCAAGGTAGTCATCAAAATGCTCCGATTGTTGGACCAATAGTTGCATTCTTTGTTTCTATCCTTAACAATGACTAAGTCATCTATTATCATATACTTTGCGTCCTCAGCATTCTTTGAGGTTAAGCTTGAAAATGGGATGATAGGTGTGCGTTGTTCCCAGTATTTTGGAAAATAGTGTGGATGAGTTAGTGACTACAATATTTTTTAGATTGATGTTGGGTGAAATGCCAAGCTTCAGTTATGGTTGAAGATTGATGCAAATTTGGCTCTGCCAGGATGTGATGATTTTGTAAGCGGTAACTTAGCCTTGGCCCCCAAGCCTGATGTCAGTAACTTCAATGCTTGTGAATGCTTCAGCAACTGACAATTTACTACTTGGATGTCAAGGAAGCCGTGCTAACTTAACTTACTTGGTAACTTGAGTGATGGTTTTACTGATTTTTCAGTAATTTTAATGCTTCTAGAAATGGTTCAAGTACAGCCAAATGTAAAATCTACATAATGAGCATTATTGATTTTCAATTGAAAAATTGCACCATAAAAACATTGGTGATTAAACCCTACAGTCCCAAGGGCATTTTTCTGTCAAAAAACACTCAAAATTGTCATTTCTTCTGCATTCACCCAAGAAAGCAGAAAAAAATAGTTTTTTAGAATCTAACTGTGGAATTTTGTACTTCACTTGTCTGAGATCATGTGATAAAAATTTCATCAAATTTGACCATACGGATTGGAAGATATTAGCATTCAAAGTTGGACAATAAAAAAAATTTCAAGAACATCCTTAGATTGCCCCCAAAACAAGATCGTCCATAATTTTCTCATCACTAGTACAAATAGAATGATTCAAAGTTTTACATGTAGACAAAAATATAATGTGTTAGGAAAAAAAATATTATTTTTTGACTTTTTGTGATTTTTAGGGCTACCTACCAACCTCCATTTTTGGCTTTTTGTGCAATAACTTTTGCTTCCGGGCATTGATTGAAATAAAAATTATATTCCCCCAAAGCTTATGTGCTTTCCTAGCTTAATAAAAAAAATTACTAAATTATGATGAATATTGAGACAATATGAACCTACCCAAAGTCGCATTTTGGCCCCCATAGGACCAATGGGACTTTAGGGGTTAAAAAACAAAATAGAAATTGGCAATCATCCATTTTTCATGTTATGAAAAGTTTTTTTGGAGTTGATGCTATCATTTAAATTATTATTTTTTTTTTGTCTTGAAACACATGTACAATCTCCATTGATAAAGGAAGTGGTACAACAAACCAAGGGAACAAGTCCCCGGCAATTTTTTTTTTAATTGTGGATGAAAATAGAATTAGAGACATGTGATATGTACGAATGTAATATTTTCTATCCAAAATTTGGATGAATGCTGAAATTTGGAGGTTTACCATAACATTTTATGTTGCCACTTTGGTACTTCATAAAAAATGAAAAAAAGACCTAATGTCAACCTTAGCAAGGTAAGAGTTTACATTTTAATAACTCTTCAATGTCATAGATTTTTTTAAACACACTGAAAATTCAACTTTTTTTCAAGGTGAACCTATTGTTTAAGGATTAATAGAGATGTATTTAAGTCTAATTAAAAGATTCACATTGTATTATTCCCTTAACCTCCAATATTTGAATTTGCTAAAAATTGAGTTCATAGGGTTGCAATTATTCTATAATGCGGTAGGATGTACTCCGTTGATTGCTAATTATACATACTTGTTGAAGGATCAAAAGAAAAATGCCCCGTGAATCTTTAAATTAAACTTAAAGAATCTTTTTTATTTGTGAAACACTATTTGTCACATTCAAATGAAAATGTATAATATATCAATGGAAAGAAGTGAGAATGCTCTATGTGGATCAATGATATGGACATTTTGAGGAGTTATTAATATTTACTAGGAATTGTAAGTAAATATTTAGAAAAAAGCAATGCATAGGTGTTGAAGATTCAAAGTCTTGCCAATTTTTTCACCCACTTAAAAAAATTTAGCTACTTCCATGGCATCCAAATAATACTTTTTTTAATGAATTTGTTAACCCTGCATAAAGACTCCAATCTATGACCAAGGTAGTCATTCAAAAGTGATATACTTTTTGTACCAAATTAAAGGTGCATTCTTCATTTCTATTTTAATGTGGAAAAGCATCCATCAGACACTTTTAGGCCACCGTGTTGTTACAAGGTTAATCCAAGAAGTCCCCGTCCCCCCGACCAAGGTAATCACCAAAATATTCCAATTATTGAATCAATAAGGGCATTCTTTGTTTTCACAATAACAATGAAGTCATTCATCAAACCTTTTAAGTTTACAACATTCTTAACCTTGTAATAATGTGGCCGCTCAATAGTGTCCGATGAATGATGAACAATCCTTCTATGTCTATGTCTATGTCAAACAAAAATACACACATAAGTCCTTAAGATTTAACCCCTAAAGGACCAAACACCGTTTTTTGACAACATAGCGATTTTGGGCAGCTCACTATGACCGGAATTTTTCTTTTTTTTCTTTGAAATTTTCACATAAGATGTGCCCGAGGAGTAGCTTTAAGGTCCAACAATTTTCGTAACTTTGGACTACATGGTTAAAAAGTTATTGCATGATATGTCATTTTCATTTTTCGGCGGGCAGCCGGGGCAGCAAAAAAAACTTCATTAAAAATCACTTTTAAGAAAAACTAAAATTTGAAATTGGTTCTTTAGATTTATATGTACGTGGGAGGCTTTGAATCATTCCATTCCGATCAATGAGTCAAAAGTTATGAGGATTCTTAGTTTGAGGGTAGTTATGGAATCTCTACTCTAAAATAAACTTTGAAGTCCTTTATTTAACTCGATTTTCAATATTTTTGAAAAAAAATAAAAACATTGGGTGTAGATTGTTTATTACAACATTACAATCGTTGGGATTGGCATTTTTCAATTTGATAAATAAGTTCTTGACAATTTAGTGCTTTGAATCATTCTCTACCTCTTCCTACTTACTATTTTTTTCCTATATGTTGTACAATTCCAAATGATCTGAAATTTTTCAAGCATGTAGCCAACTTGCCTTGAAGAATAAATCCAAAGAGTAACCATCATTTTAGACATTTTTTCATACAAATGTGACCTTGTGGAGGGCAGCTGCCCGTTTTTTCGCAGGGACAAAAAAAGGATTTTTGTCAATTCAAATGCTATTATCTTGCAATCCACTTAGTGGAAAATTCTGAATTTTTTCCACATCTTCTTAAACAAGTTTACTACAAGATCCTACGGCTACAAGTGTCCAAAAATGTTTTTTTTCTAAAATTTGGCACTAGTATTAGAAATGGCAATTCTGGAGCGGTTTTGGTGAAAACATAGTCAAAAACCTTTAGGGGTTAATATGAAAAGGGGAGATCTCGCACAATAGTTGTCCTCCAGTGAGTACTCTTGGGGTTTTTTAAGCAAATTATTCACGTAGCTATTGAAAAGATTGATTTCCATAGAGACCATTCTAATATTTAAAGGTTTAAATGGAATTGAGATCTACAAAAAAATTGTTGTATAATAGAATTAATTGTAAAGGTCATGCTCAATTGTAACATTGGTGTTAGAGGAAGGTTTAGCTAAGAATAGTACAAAATAAATACAACACTAAATTCCATCAAATCCTAGTTTGGGTACTTTGAGGAGTTTCGTCAAGTGTTTTTTTCAAACTCCATCTCTTGGTCCTTCATTTCACACACTTTATGATTAACTATAATATTGATAAATTATATAAAAGAAAAATTAGAAGTCACTAGAATGACTTAATATCCCTATTACTATAGTAGAAGTACCTATAGTTGACCACTTAAGCGATTTTGCCCATGTTTTGGAGCAATATAAGGCAATGTAAAATTTCTACTATACAAGAAGATAGAAATTATGGAGATTTCAATTTTTTGGTAATTTTTTGCCTTCAAATTGAAATTACCATGAGTTCTGAAAGTCATAAAGTTGGTCTGGACCTATACTCATCAGATAGACTCTTCCAATTTCGATCATTCAAGGCTACTTAAGGTATGAGCACCTATAACTATCAATTTATGCAATTCAACATAGTTGAAAGCAAAAAAAATAGAATTCTTTTTTCAATATTAGAAATTTAAATTCATTAATTAAAAAAAAACATATAATTTTTGGATAAGGCATCTAATTTCTACAAATTTTCAAAGTAGAATTCCCTAGGGCATTCTCAACCACACTTTAGTAAATCAACCTTCATTCTACTGCCCAAATCTAAAAAAATAAGAGTCCACCAACCACAATTAAGCATGAAGACGTGTTTCAAGGTACTTTAGTTTAAGCACACTTTAAGGGCACTCTATAGTCCAGACATAGATACACTCACGCCTATGGGGGTCGCTACCTTATTTTTCCACTCACTACTTCCTATGTTTTTGTTCACTACTTCAGTATATGTATCATGACTTTATTAGTCCCAATCTTGAAAAGGTGAAAAAACCCACATTGCAAGCCTTAGTTGGAAATAGCTACAGCCTACAAATTGAGTATGATTAGGGAAGATTGATTCCTGGAGAAAATACTAAGATTCTTTTTTTGCCACCCATGATAAAGTTTGCATATGTTGAATTCATATACACAATCAAAGGCCCCAAATTCGCTTTTTGAGGTGAAGAAATACAAAATTTATGTAGCATGAAATAGGGTGTAATTTTTCCATTTACCCTTGGTTGGGACAATAAGGGGGTCAATTCTCCGTGGCCGTTGGGTATCACATGGATCCTTGGTCGGGAAGGCTAGGGAGGATTGACCCATATATTGCCCCTATCAAAGGATAAATGTAAAAATTACCCCCCATTCTGTGCCACTTAAATTTTGTATTTCTTCTCGACTCCTAGCTAATTTGGGGCCTCTAATTGCAAATATGAAATCAGAATTTGCAATTTTTATCATAAGCGGCAAATAAAATATTCCTGCAGGGGTAAAACACAGGGTAAAACATGGATCAATACATGGGTCAATCTTCCCTGACCGGTCGGGACTGGGTGGTTCTACCATATTGCCCTGCTTTCTGTCAAAAGTCGACATTTGATTGGTCAAGGAAGTTTCCAGAGTCCACGTTCTCATGCTACAACATTACTCCAGAGAATTTTTGGAGTTGAATATTTGAAACCCTAAGTTTTATTTTTGTCCATTGCTGCCACCCCACATGGAAATTGGGAGCCTTCACTACAGTTGCTAGATAAGCTTAGCTTAGGAATCCTTGACATTCAACCAAGACTTGTCGTTTTGCAAGATGTCGGCCCATGCTCCACCAGTCTCAGAAAAGTCTTGCAAAGGAAAAACGATGTTTGGGAAGAATCGCCGGCCCGGTAAGCGGCTTAGTTCATTGTGAGCTGGTGGAATTGGGAAAAAACAAAACAAAACGCTTGCAATTTGAAAACATTGGACAAAATATTGATGAAAAAATCTATCAAATTTCTATCTAGAGTTAGAAAAAAAACTGAGAAAAAATTGAATTAGGAATGTAAAAAGGAATCAAAGGAAAATAGCTGATAAACCTATAAAAAAATTTCACACACTGAGGCAAAACGTGGCACTTATTAACCTTGGGAATAACGTTGTTGCCGACACTAAGTGTTTGATAGATGACTTGCACCTAAGGCTGCAAGATGGGAAAAAATGTTTCTTCATCCAACATTTTTTTTGGAGAAGTTGCTTGAATGCATTTTCAATGTATAGTATTGCACGTTCCCTTGTTATAGTATTGTTAACTTTTCTAAATAAAAAAGATGATGGGGATGCGTATTGAAGCTCCAATGTTGCCTCCTTGCTCTTTACGTTTTTTTATTGTCCAAATTTTCATATTTTTTCTTCTAGTCTATTTCTAAATTTTTGGCTCCTATCTCTACAAAGATTGGAGCTTCCATTCAACTATGAATGGTGCTCTTTGAATAATGAAACTTCCTTTGCAACCTTTATAAATTTAGGTTTAGACTAGCGGTTGGCGCTTGCTATGCTACGCATTCATCATTAGAATTTTATTAGAATTTTTATGTATTTGATAAAATGCAGAACAAAAATTTCAATAAATCTTCAAATAAAAATTACTAAAATCTTTGTATAATTTTGTTTATAAGTAAGCATATATTGAAATGTACAATAGAAATTTATTGAATGATGAATGAAATATATGCAATGGTGAATTCTGTAAAAGATACACATTTATTGTAATGCATTCAAAAGTTGACTCAATTGTTACAAACAATGGCAACCCAAAATTTGGTGAATTGAAAAGAAAAACTTGTAAATTTCAAAGACTTCATGAACAACTTAATTGTTGTGAAATCCAAAATTGCTTCAATTGAATAAATTTCTCAAATCATTTGGTAGTAGCAATAGAATTTTGAAATCATAAAAGCTATAAAAGTGATATTACAGAAGTGATTGCAAACTACTACTCTATTTCTGTAATATAACATTGTGTGAAAATATTATTTTTATGTATGCATGATTGAAAATATTTTTACAAAATATTAAAATTAATTATTTCAAAGACTTATTGACATCATTATCATGCATTCTATTCAAATATATCAAAATTTTACTAATATGTGATACAATGAATGCGTAGCATAGCAAGCATGAGCCCCTATTATTAATGGTAGCATTTGTGATATTATAGAGGGAGTTATGATTTTAGTAGTATGATAAAGGCGAAGGCCTTTCTTACATTGGATGAGATTTCTTTGCATATTTGTGGTTTGAATTTATGTGGTCAATTTGGTCAATGGATCTAAAGGACTTGAGTTTGAATCTCTAAAGTGGTCTTCTTGCTCTTTGCAATTTCTAATTATCAAAATTTCACTTTAATTTTTCAAAAAAAATTCTTCTTTTGTTTTTGAGTAAGGCTATATTTCAATATTTTGATCTTCATGGTCATCAATTTTGCATGTCAATCAAGTAATTTAGGCCAATGCTTCAAATTGATGACTATTGCAAAGCTTTATTTTTGTCAAGTTTTAGCTCCAATGGCCATTTCCTTTGTTCCCTTGGGTCAATATCTACCTTCCAAAATTGATACCTTGTCCACCTTGTCTAGGTGTTTTGTCCCACACAAATATCAACCATTAATTATTATCTCATAGCAACTGAAAGCTATTGATTGTTGAAAGGAATTGGTTGAATTCCACCCAACCCTATCCAATTCCTTCCAATTTGATATCATTTGTTTTCAAAATGCAATCGCTTTTTTCTTTCCCAATTCCACCATTTTACTTCAAACTAGCCACCGCTTTTTTTTGGGCATTGGAATAAATAAGATACAAATTCTCAAAGTATTGCTTCTAGATGTATCATAAATCAACACAAGGTTCCTATAAATTCTCATAGACTTTCATTTTGATTGTCCTACATCTTGTATAATCAATATCTATTTTTTTGTGATGCTTTTTTGTCCAAATCAGGTGTTCTAGTGTCAATTACGGTCGTGCCTCCATTACTTAGTCCAACTTTCTCAACCAATTTCACATGTGGCACCATTGTTCAATATTTTCTTTAACCCCTAAAGTTCCGTGACTATGTTTTCACTGAAAACGCTCAAGAACTGCCGGTTTTAGTACAAGTACCAAATTTTTGAAAAAAACTTTTTTTTGACTCATGTAACCGTAGGATCTTGTAGTATGCTGACTTGAGAATATGTGCTAAAAATTTCAGAAATTTCCACCACGTGGATTGCAAGATATAACCATTCAAAATCACTGCAATTGTTTTTTGACCCCTGCAAAAAACCGGGCAGCTGCACTTCAAAAGCTCACTTTTCTATGAAAAAATGTCCAAAATGGTGGTGCTTCTTTGGATTCTTTTTTCTAAACAAGTTGGCTACATGCTTGAAAAATTTCACATCATTTGGAATTGTATAACATATAGGAAAAAAATAGTAAGTAGAATGAAGTAGAGAATGATTCAAAATACTAAATTGTTAAGAATTTATATATGAAATTGAAAAATGCCAATCCCAATGGTTGAAATGTTGTATTAAACAATCTACATCCTATGATTTTATTTTTTTCAAAAAATATTGAAAATTGAGTAAGATAAAAGACTTCAAAGTTTATTTTAGAGTAGAGATTCCAAAACTGCCCGCAAACTAAAACTCCTCATAACTTTTGACTCATAGGTCAAAATGGAATGATTAAAAGCTTTCCACATATAGATAGCTCTGGAAAATCAGTTTCAAATTTTTGTTTCTGAAAAAAGTGATTTTTTTTTATCTGACCTAACTGCCCAGCTGAGAAAAAAAGTAACATATTAGGCCATAGCTTTTGACTCGTATTTCCAAATGTCATAAAATTTAGTTCAAATGAAAGGTACTCCTTGTCCACAACTTCTTTTAAAATTTCAGCCTCAAACTTGTAAATCTCTGGCCACATGTACCTGCCCAATTTCTTTATGTTGCCAAATTCTGCAGGTTGGTCCTTTAGGGGTTAAGCTTTACCAACTAATTTCCTCCAATTCTTATATTGAACTCGTTTTCAAAGAACCGAGTTCAATTATTTTCTTTTCGTGAGACGCTTGAGAGTGCACCTTTGCTTTGTGATTTTCATAGATTTTTTGGCAACCGAATTGTGCGAGAAATAAACTCTTGTATGCTTAAGCCATTCCTGATCTTACCCATCCTAAACGGGATAAAGCCCAGAACATCCAATTTCAACGTCAAGTGTCAACTGCAGTGAAGAGACACGTCCAACCATTATCACTCATAAAGAATCCAAGCCCTGATTTCAAATTTTTGGGACAAACTGACGCAAATTCAATTCAGTTCCGTCTCTTGCTTGTAATTTCCAATTTCCTGTGGACTGGTAATCAACGGGCTTTGACTCTAATGAAATTTTTCCTTTTAGTCCGCTTATCCACTTGCCATCACTTCCTTCGTGAAGGTGGGCGGGGCGTGGTGGGCAACTGAAAATCTATGGGAGTCCTGCCAGGGATGAATTACGTTACTGTACAGCCAGGTGTCTCTGTGAGCTCCATGTTTCTTCATCCGGTTCTCAGAGGACGCCTGGTGGCACACGAATGAATTACAGGTGTCTGCGTGAGTTCAATATTCATTCATCCAATTCACTAATGGCGCATAGACACCTGGAATCCTGGATCCCAGTCGATCTGAATGAATTAAGCCTTACTACGATTCAGAGCAGTACTTCGTTACTAAGGGAGGCAACCCATTTCTGACCACTTAAGCAAATACACATACACATATATAAGAGGTGGGGTTTTGGTGGGAAATTTTTTCATGTAATAGAAATCTTTATTCTTCAAAACATAATTACTATGAATTTTTTTAGTTGAGGATTTTGTTTAACCGGTACCAGTCATACAGACCTTCCTATTTCCGACCAAGGGTTAGTTGCAAAATTCAACAAGGGCTAGTTGCATTATTGAGATCCTTGTAGTCAATCATAATGCGCCACAATTGCACAGAGAATTGTGCTATAATTTATCACTGTTCATTACTTCATGCATGAAAAGAGAACAATCTACATTGCCCAAATGGGGCTGATCAGGAATGGGTTGCCTCCCTTACAGTACGGCGGACGAGGGACTATTGTGTAACGGAGCTAGACATCCATTGATTCATCCAAATCCACGGATTCCCTGGAGATTTTTCGTTTGTACAGTACTTGAACTGACACGGGAGCACTGACTCGTACAACGTTCACGTGAATATCTTCGGAACGTTCGCAGCAATTTCTGGAAGGGAATGAAGAGGCGGGGCCCTCCTCGCATCAGTCCTTCAAGTTGAGGCCTTGAGGGTCGACAACTCGACATGTCAATCGGAAATTCGAATGTTGGATATAACGAGGAAACAATTAGCGGCCGGGTGGTGGGGACCGGAAAAGCGCAAGTTCCGATGGGAGTGCAGGCACGGAACGGATCTCAATATTTTGGTTGCACGAGATAATTCAGGAGGTGGGCCCTTTGCCTTCTCAAATTTCTGGCTTTCTCATTTTAGGGGTCCGGAGGCTTTTTTTTTTAATTTTTTTTGGCAAATTTGGAGCCTGCGGCCCCAATTTACTCTAGGAGGTCCCCTTCTACTTTAAAAAAACCAAAAAAAACCGGGGCAGGTTTTACCCCACCCCACCCCCTCCTGAAATATCTCGTGCAACCAATTTATCGAGATCCGCACGGAACTCCTACACTTCACCTAATAAGAGCATCTCCACTCTTGCTCGGGAAAGGGTCCTGCCCCGGTGTATGCTGAGCCCAGGCAAATTCTCGTCCCCATCGCAAACGCCGTGTTAGACCCTGTCACCCTTGCCATGGAAAAAAAACACTCTAGTTTGGCCACCATCCTCCAGAGCCTAGTCTTAGAGATTATTGTCAAAGAATGCTTGATTTGGATGTGAATTGTGACAAATTGTCAAAAAACTATTTCAAATCCAAGAACCAGAAACAAAATCCGGATTATGGCTAGAGAAGTGCTCTTGCGTCAGCCACTTTTTCGTTTGGCCGCCATCCTCTGGAACCCAATCACAAAGATTATTGTCAAAGAATGCTTGATTTGGAAGTGAACAGTGCCAAACTGTCAGAAAACTAATTCAAATTCAAAAACCAAAAATGAAGTCTGGGCATGGTTGGGGAAGTGCTCTTACATTGGCCACTTTTTCATTCTTAGAGCCTGTGACAAGTAGTTTTCCGTGCTTGTTTTTTCCGAGCAAGAGTGGAGATGCTCTAATATAACTTATTGTGGGGTTGGATAATGCATATCTCACACTATCTCATAGGCTATCTTTAGTAGATGGAGGTTGTGCAGCGACTGGAGTTGGTGTGAGGAAGTTGAGTACACAAGGATCTTACTCGAGGACCTTAAGCGACAACCAAGCAGTGTTTTTTTTTCCGGCGATTTGGTGCAAAATTGCACCAAATTTTTTGACCTAGCACCAAGCCTATAGGAAATTTTTAGTAAAATTTTGGATGAAATCGCCAAAAAACTTCAAGTTCAAGAAAAATCTTGGATGAAATCGCCACATTGTGAATGAAAATAGAATTATAGATACGTATTTCACATTTTCTATACAACACTTGGATGAATGTTGAAACTTGGAGCACCACCGTAACATTTAATATCGCCACTTCGCCACTTCATGGAAAATGAAAAAAAAAACCCTGAACCAAGCCTCCCTAAGCAATGAAAGTACTACAAAGGATAGAGCCTCTTGTAGCATAGCTACTTGCTAAAGCTCATGTCGGCTATTTCTTCTCTTCTAGGGCAAGAGCTTGCTACGTACTAGAGAAGCATCTAGGTAGTGCGGATTCTACAGCATGGTGAGGTCATTGGTGAGTCAGCTGGCCGAACCATGTTGCAGAATCCACCCAACTTAGAAGCTTCTCTAGCGTAAAATTACTGGAAGTGTGATTCTTCTATACATTTGAGATGGTATAATATAAGAAAATGTATAAGACAAAAATTGAATGGACAAATTTGGCCGATTATGGACGGCAGAATCAACAGTCTATCCTAGCTGTTGATTTTGCCAAAAAAATTGCTCAAAGATGAACCTAATCAAACTTCTAGGACTTTAACGTTAGTGAGCTATTTTTCTTTTCTTTTCAACTCTTGTTCAGGAAACCACGCCCACTTTAAGGAAAAAATAGTTCATAAATATTGTTATAGAAAATGAAAAATATTGCCACCGAGGATTGACTCCTTTGGTTCCGTGTACTTTTTCCTTTATCAATGGAAATTGTCCATGTGTTTCAAGAAAATAAAAAAATAAAAAAATGCCCACTCGGCAAGGTGGACATCGGGAATCCCTTTCCAACTTGCATTTCAATCTTCCCGGCATGTCGTTTCACAATCTCGTTGAAATTTTCATTCTCAGTCATTCTCGCCTTCGAGTCAGAAATGCATGCATACACCCGCCTAGTCGACTAGTCTTTTTTTCTTTTTCTTTTCTAATTTTTTTTTAAAACAGTCGGCTAGACAGTCCTTTTGACGAGAGACTACACCAACTCAGGACCAAATACTTTTCAAAACTGGGGTGCCCAAAAGGATGGAAAAAGGCTCCAAGGACAGAAGAACAGAAGATTCATTGAAGTGGACAATCCAGTTTGCCCATTCACTGCCACGACATTCTTCATAGTGAGGCAGAGGTTACAGGGGATTTAAACCTAGTTTAAATATATATTTTTAATTCACAAACCCATTCGCACCCCAATCCTAACCCTAACCATACTCATCCTATATGTAATTTCAAATTCATATGGGATATCCAATTGATGTGGGATATTGTCTTATTGCCATATTGTCGTATCCGTCTTTTATATCCCTATCCCTATCTATATTGATATCCATATCCCAAATCAACAACTTGATCAATGGTGTCCATTTTATTTTCATTATTATCATCGATAGCAAGGAGGGGTCAATTTTTTAATAAATTTGATCTAATGATGGGGATTTTCAATCAGAGTAGGGGAACCTTAGATATAGGCTGCATCTTTTCACCAAATAGTTAACTAGTTGAAACTATTCACTTTCACGTATTAGAATAAACCCTCCCTAAAATCTTTGGAAGTGAATTTAATTTATTTTGTATGAAATAATTGGCTAATAAGTTGGAAAGTTGCAACACTTGAGTAATTGGCTAGTTGGGAAGTTGCAATGCTAGTGTTATTGGTTGGTTTGGAAGTTGAAGAGAATCTCGCATTTTGGGGTAGCTAGAAGGAACCTCCAACCTTGATTAACAATGGTAAGCATTGGGGAAGGACTTTTTCTCCCCCCTCCAAATAGGAGCCTAAATTGTTGCAACTTCTCAATTAGCCAATGATTCTCTTGAACTTCCTAGTCAACTAATGACATCAATGTTGCAACTTCCCAGTAACCTAACAATTCTTTGTAGATTAAATGAAATTATCTCCCAAAGATCTAAGGAGAGATTATTGTAATCTTGAAGGGGGGGATGGTGTAAATTGGTTAATCCTTGAATGATGCCGCCAAGAATGTTTGGTGTCCTATGGATGACAGCTTCATAGGTTAGAAGTGCAACTATTCATCCTCGGAATTTTGTATGAAAAGGGGAGATCTTCTACAATACTTTGACTTCTAGTGAGTGGTGATCTTTTGGATTCTTTTAGACCAATGATTCCCACAATCACCAATCTATCGTTTAACCCCTAAAGGACCAAACACCATTTTCGCAAACATAGCGATTTCGGGCAATTTACTATGAATGGAATTTTTATTTATTTTCTTTAAAATTTTCACACAACATGTGCCCAAGGAGTAGCTTTAAGGCCCAACAATTTTCATAACTTTTAACTACATGATAAAAAAGTTATTGTATGATATAAAATTTTCATTGGTCAACGGACACCTGAAAAAATTATTTAAAAAATCACTTTTTATCAAAAATAAAGAATTGAAATTGGTTCTTTAGATTTACATATGCGTAGAAAGCTTTGGATTATTCCATTTTGATTAGTGACATAAAAGTTATGAGGAGTTTTAGTTTGCAGGCAATTATGGATTTTTTACTCTAAAATAAACTTTAAAGTCCTTTATCTTACTCAATTTTTAATATTTTGGGAAAAAAAAATCATAGGATGTAGATAGTTTATTACAACATTTGCGACCTTTGGAAATGTCATTTTTCAATTCCATGACTAAATTCTTAACAATTTAGTATTTTGATTCATTTTCTACTTCTTTCTACTTACTATTTTTTTCCTATATATTGTACAATTCCAAATGATCTCTAAAAAATTGAAGCATGTAGACAACTTGCTTTGAAGAATGAATCCAAAGAGTAACCACCATTTGGGGCATTTTTTCATACAAATGTGACCTTGTGAAGTGCAGTTGCCTATTTTTTTGTAGGGACAAAAAAAAGATTTTTGCCGCTTCAAATGCAATCCACATGGTGGAAATTTCTGGAATTTTTTTCACATCTTGTCAAACCAACTTACTACAAGATCATATGATTACATGTGTCCAAAAAGTTTTCTTTTGCAAAAAATTGGTGCTTGAACTAGAAATGGTAGTTTTGTAGCATATTTGGAGAAAACATAGTCTCTGACCTTTAAAGGTTAAGGATTAATCCTTAAATGCATGGTTGGTGGCCCTAGAAATCATCATGTTTGATTCAGTATTGACATCATCTACCTTTTTATTTTTAAAAGGTGCCCATTGGAGGTCAAACTATTGTTCATGATCTCCCCTTTTTGCACAAAATTCCAAGGATGAGCAATTGCACTTTCTATCCTACACTAAAAGATTCGTTGTGGCATTCATACGTCTGCAGCGTCGTTTTAAGGGTTAACTGAATGATTGTTCTGCGTTGGTTCCAAATGCTGTGTGTGGTCACTCCCCCCCAAAGGTGATCTCCCGGGTGCTGTCACTGTTCCAAGATGGGTCGTCAGTCGAACATTCGGGATGGACTCAGAAGCAGTAACATAGCTAGGTTTGAGATCGATCTGCGGCATCAGCAGAAGCAGCCGAGCCCAGCTCCGCTCCGGAGAGACGGGGGGGATGGCTTCGGAGTGTTCGGAAGGTAGTGCGGGAAACGGGAGGGATGGCGTGCGAACTGGAACTTACTCACATTTGGCGACAGTCGCCTATCGAGGGACTGCCGTGATCGATGAGCGAGCAGCAGAACGGAGCTGAGCTGAACAGAAGTTACAGAACGGAACAGCCGGCGGCTTTCCCGAGAACCCTCCTTTCAGTTGTCAATCCCGAGGCAGGCTCCATACGGATTCTGCTTCGCCGGCTTCGCTGATTGAGGCCGCATTCATGGTTCTGACAACTGCAACGGAAGGGCCTGCTCGTACAGGTATCGGTCATCGCCTCAGCGGGGGAATTGCACAGCGGGTGCTAAGGGCCTCCTTACATGTATCGGTGGGTGGGAGGAGTCAACAGGGGCGAAATTATTGAGATTACAAAGGTATGAATGGAAGAAAGGCTTTACTTAGATGGTAGGAAGATATCATGCCCCATGAGTGGGCTGAACATAAGGTAGAAGCTTTCACTACACTAAAATTGATAAATAGTGTTGGCAACACTAATTGTCCCACTTAACACTAATGGTGATTTGCAAGGGTAATGTTAGAACATTATTTACCCATTCCAACACTGTTTGAACTCTATAGTAAAAATTTTGACGACGGGAGGTAGAAACATTATATGTTTTTTCAGCCCATGTGAAGGGCTGCAAGTTCTCCAGGGGTTCCAGACTTTAGAACTGTCTGGAACTGCGCCGCAGCAGCTGCTTGACGTGGCAGAGAGACTGCCACGTCATATAAAAATAATTTTTTTTCAATTTTTTTTTGTTCATTTTTTTTTCATTTTAAGATTTTAAAATTTTAAGAATTTTTATTTTTATTTTTTGCTTAAGAATTTCTGACAGCGGCCGTTCTTTTACTACCGGGGGAACAACGCCGGGAACAGGCCCGAAACGGCCCTCCACACACCCCAAAAAACATTTAATGTTAGAGTTTTCTAAGAAAGGGTCAGAATTTGACTGCAGGAGTTAAGAGCTCCTGCAATGCAGCCCCTCTATATGGCCCGGTATCGGTATAACTAACTTTTGAACGGTAAATAATTAGAACTTGAAAATTGTCTCATTGGAAGCGCATCGGAAAAAACTTGGAGAAGGTTCAAGAAAATTCAAAATTAAACATTGGACAAGTACTTCAAAAGCAAGGTAAAAATCTGAAATTATAGAGGTCTTAGCAAATCACGGATACCAAAGCAACATTTGGCCATTGACCCTCTAAATATGACCAAATGTGGAGGGTCAATGACCAAATGTTGCTTTGGTATCCGTGATTTGCTAAGACCTCTATAATTTCAGATTTTACCTTGCTTTTGAAGTACTTGTCCAATGTTTAATTTTGAATTTTCTTGAACCTTCTCCAAGTTTTTTTTGATGCGCTTCCAATTAAGACAATTTTCAAGTTCTAATTATTTGCCATTCAAAAGTTAGTTATATCGATACCGGGCCATATAGAGGGGCTGCATTGCAGATGCTCTAAGTGCCCTTACACTATTTGCTCATAAGTTGAAAAATAGTGTTGGGGGTAAAAAACAGGGAACAACACTAATTATCACCCAACACTATTTACCAATTTCAGTGTAGTTATCCACAAACCTTGTGGGATAACTAACCACAATGGGCTGCCTTTGACTATGAGCAATACCCAATATACTCTAACACTAACTAAGTGTCTAATGCTACTCCTAGGGCTGAATGTACATAGTCTACACTAATATGTACATGATCTTCAACACTCCCACTTTGAGAGTGGTCAAAGGCTCCAAGGCCCATCTTCCCAATCAAGTTTTGGTGTTGTGGCTTCCCAAGGGCCTTGGTCAGCACATCAGCAACCATAGCTTGGGTAGGCACATACATGAGCTCAATCACCTCAGCCTCCACTCGTTCACGAATGAAATGGTGTTGCACATCAATGTGCTTCGTTCGAGAGTGGTGGGTGGGATTTTTGGCCAAAGCAATGGCCCCTTGGTTGTCACACTAGATTGGTGTGCTCCCCTCTTGGACAAGGCCAACATCAACCAAGAGTTGCCTTAGCCAAATGGCCTCCTTGGTGCATTGGCTCATGGCCATGTACTCCGCCTCCGTTGTAGAAAGAGCTATGGTGGGCTGTTTCTTTGAATTCCATGAAATGGCACCTACTCCAAGCATAAACACGTAACCGGTGGTGGATCTCCTATCCTCCTCATCACCAACCCAATCCGCATCACAAAAGCCATGCAACCTCACATGGGGACCTCCAAGTTGCAATTTCAGCCCAAGTGTGCCTTGAAGGTACCTCATCACCCTCTTCACCGCTACCCAATGATTTGGGCCATATTTGGACATGTGTTGACTCACAACACTCACCGGAAAGGCCAAATCAGGCCTTGTGGCCACCATGGTATACATCAAGCAACTCACCGCTGCCTTGTAAGGCACACCTTGCATTTCAGCCCTTACCTCTCCAAATTCAGCATCCGTGAGCTTGGACAACTTCACATGAGTGTCAAGTGGTGTACCTATGGCTTTGCACTCCTCCATGCTGAAACGCTTGAGAATTTCTTCAAGGTACTTGCGTTGGCTCATGGTGATGGTGCGGGCAGCCCTATCCCTCTTGAACTCCACTCTAAGGCAATACTTCAACTCTCCAAGATCCGTCATCTCATACTCCTTCTTGAGCATAGCCTTCACTTCAAGCATCTTGGTCATGCTACTTGCAAGGAGGATCAGATCATCCACATATAGGATCACAATCACCAAATGCTCACAACTTTGCATGGTGTACAAAGAGTGATCAGCATGGCCTCTTTGGAAGCCCTTCCTCACAAACATGGCATCAATATCCTTATACCAAGCTCTCCCTGATTGCTTCAACCCGGGAAGTGCCTTCTTCAACTTGCACTTGAGATGCCCTTGGCCTTCTTGCACAAAGCTTTGGGTTGATCCATGTAGATCACCTCCTCTAGCTTGGGGTTGAGAAAGGCCGTCTTCACATCCATTTGGTGCATCTCCAAGTCCATGGCTGCCTCAATAGTCACAATGCACCTAATGGTGCTAAACTTAGCAACGGGGGCAAACGTCTCATTGAAGTCCACCCTTTCCACTTGAGAAAAGCCCCTAGCAACCAGCCTTGCCTTGTACCTCACAATGAGACCCAAAGCATCCCTTTCGGTGGAGAAAACCCACTTACAACCCACACTTGATCTCTTGGAAGGAAGAGGTGCAAGTTCCCATGTCCCTTTGTCAATGAGGGCCTTGTACTCCTCTTGCATGGCCAACTCCCACTTGCTTGCATCTTCACAATTCAACACCTCTCCAAGTGTGGATGGATCTCCAAGGAAAGCCATATTGGCTTGTTCTTCATGTTGTGGGGGAAGAATGTGATTCAACCACCAATCTCCAAGCGACTTGCGGGTCCTTGCTGGATAACGTGGCTCCTCCATGGTCTGATCTTGCTCTTCCAAGGGTTGATCATGCTCTTGCTCCCTTGGTGAAGTACTTGGAGAAGGGGCTGATGATCTTTTCACTTGGGGTGTAGTTGCCTTCTTCTTGGGCTCCTCTAAGTCCTCATCTTCCCCTCCTTGCTCTTCATCTTCATCTCCTTCATCTTTTAAATGCACTCTTGGAGTTGTACCCACCTTTTGGGCTGGTCCTCCACTTCTCCCACTTGGGCTCATCTCCAAGAACTTCGGATCAGCTCCTCCATCCTCCAAGAAGGTCACATCTTGACACTTGATGATGGCCTTGCTCTCCATACACATCAGCCTATAAGCCTTGATTCCCTCACAATAACCAAGGAAAAGACACTTGATGCCCTTGGCATCCAACTTGGTCCTCTTGGCACTTGGAACCAATGCATAGGCAATGCACCCAAAGGTGCGCATGTGGGACACATGGGGCCTAATTCCACTCCAAGCTTCTTGGGGTGTCATGCTTGTCAAGGCTTGGATGGGGCACCGGTTCCTTGTATAAACCGCTGTAGACACCGCCTCACCCCAAAGCTCAAACTTCAAATCTTGGGCATGAATCATGGACCTTGCCATCTCCACAATGGTGCGATTGGCACACTCCGCTACGCCGTTTTGTTGAGGAGTGTAAGGTGCTGATGTTTGGTGCTCAATGCCATGGGCCTTCAAGTACCCCTCAAAGGCCTTGGACACATACTCCCCTCCATTATCCGACCGCAACACCTTCACCTTGTACTCGGATTGGGCCTCCACAAAGGCCTTCCAAGTCTGAAAACGCCCAAACACCTCACTCTTGCACTTCAGCATATACACCCACACCTTGCGAGAGAAATCATCAATGAAAGTCACAAAATACCTTGCTCCTCCTATGGTGGTGGTCTTCTTCGGCCCGCACACATCCGAATGCACAAGCTCCAATGGCTTGGTGGCCTGGGTTGCCCCATCCTTGGGGAAGGGCTGCCTTGCTTGTTTGCCCTCAATGCACCCCTTGCACACCATAGAACTCCAATCATGCTTGCAAGAAGAGAGGTTCAGCCCCTTCACTATGTGTTGAAGGCTCTTCATGCTCTTCACATTCAAGTGCCCAAGCCTCTTACACTGGAAGAAAAACGTGTCTGCTACAACCGACTGAAATGCAACTACATGTCCTACGCAATTGCCTTGCAACTACAATCCTCTATATTTGCACCAACTTTGACATAGCTACACTGTAGTTGCAAAATAGTTGCAAAGTAGTCGCAACATGTAGTTATGCATGCGGGAATGTAACAAAAGAGTTGATGTGAGGTACTTTACATCCAATCTTCATCACAATTGTCGATGTGGACAATTTTATGTTCTGTAGAGTCCAATGTGTCTATCTATAGTTGCATATAATTCAAATTCGATAGCAATTTAACTAGAATGCAACTAGATTGCAACTGGACTGCAATTGGATTGCAACTATAGTGCAACTAAACTACAACTACATTGCAATTACAATTTGACTAGTGTTTGACTTAAAAACAACTAGACTTTAACTTGAAAAAATTAGCATGCAACTAGAAAACAACTAAAATGCAACTACTATTAAGTCTTTTATTAATTGTCCCACATCAATTGTCAAGAATACCATTAGGTTGAACATATAAGAATTGTAAGTTATAGCAGTATTGTGTAATGAATTTTGATAATGAAATTCTAATATTTATATATTTTGTAGATTTTTACACTTTGTAGATTTCTACAAGTTGTAGATTTTTATAATCTACAAAAATCTATAAATATTTAAAGTTTAAGATATTTCTAGATTTGGCGATCTAAAAAAAAAGATAGATCTGAAATTTAGAATCTACAAATCTTTGAAATTCAAATTTCAAATCTACAAGTCACAAAGACGCAAACTAGTTGCACACTAGTCGCAAACTAGCTGTAAGTCAATTGCAAACCAGTTGCACATTAGTTGCAAACAAGTTGCACACAAATGACTTCCACGTAAGCAACCACGTCAGAAAAGTTCATCGATGAACTTTCAAGTATACTGTCAAATGATAAATAACTTTGAATTTTTTGCAACTGCTTTGCAACTCATGCAACTTGTCCATTGCAACTACAGGCTCCAAATTATCACCTAGTTGCAAACGACCTATGCAACTACAAAATGAGTTGCACAGTGTAGTTGCAAAACCCCTCGTTTTCTTGTAGTGTTATGCCAAAGCTCCACAAGGTCTTCATGAGCTGATCCTTGGGCAATACAAGCCAAAGAAGTGCCATTCACCTTGGTGAAGTGGAGGAGGTACAAGTTGCCCTCACGAGGGGCTGATGCTATCAAAACTCCACTTGGTGACCTCACCACACCCCCCACCATGTTGAAATGCACCTTCAAACCTCCCAAAGACAATTTGCTCACCGAAAGCAAATTGGCATGCAACTTGGGGACATGGAGGGCCTCTTGGATCTGAATCCTCTTGGTTTGGCCCTCCACTTGCACCTCCACAAGGATCTCCCCCTTGCCAAGGGCCTCCACCATGCCATTATCTCCCAAATAAATCTTCTTCCCCGAAATGGGCTGATAGGTGTGGAAGGCATCTCGATGGCTGGTCATGTGTTGAGTGGCTCCCGAGTCCACAATCCAAGTAAACATGTTGGCCTTCTCCCCTCCTCCTTGGGTGGCACAGGCGAACTCCTCCTCCTCCTCTTTGGAAGCTTGGTGTGTACTCTCCTTGCCTTTGGTTTGGCTGCCCTTGCAATGCTTAGCAATGTGGCCCGGTTTGCCACACTTGAAGCATGTCCTTGTCTCCTTGAACGCCTTGGTGTTGCCTCCTTTGCCAAATCTTGAGACAAGGGCTGATCCATTCCCTTGGGCCTCATTCTCCTTGTGCTTGGTCACCTCATGCATCAAGCGGGCGGTCACAAACTCCATGGTGAGCTCCTTCATAGGCCTTGTCTCAAATGCGGTGATGAGGAACTCATAAGACGGTGGCAAGCTCTCCAACAAGGTCATCACCACATCTCCATCCATTACGGGCGCTTCCAAACAAGCCAACTCATCTGCAAGAGCCTTTATCTTGTTGACGTGATCCAACAAGTCGTCCTCCTCTTGCATCTTGCTAGTGAAGAACTTGCGATGAAGAAAGAAGATTTTGGAGAGGCTCTTGGTCTCATGAATGTTGCAAAGGGTGGTCCATGCTTGGGCTAGTCCCTTGCAATGTCGAATGTGTACAATCTGCCGGTCCACAAGGTTGATGCCAATGAGAGCAAAGGCCTTCTTCTCCTTCCTCTCAAATGCCTTCTTGGTGTTTGGATCAGCATCTGCACTTGGAGGCTCCTCACTCCCATCCACCACCTCCCACAAGTCCTTCTCCGCAAGAATCATCTCCATCTTGAACTTCCACGTGCCAAAGCTCTCCCCATTGAACTTGTCAATGATGTGCACGCCTTCTCCTCCACTTGATGCCATGGTGAAGCACCTCCCACTTGTTGGCAGCACCCAAAGTGTCTCTTGGAGTTGACAAACTCAATTCAGCCTCCAAACAATCACTTAGAAGCCAATTGAGCTGAAATGGCACCAATCAGTCCTCCAAGGACCTTCCAAGATCCTTCCAACCCTAAGAACGACCCAACACTCCTCACAAGTGCAAGGACTCCACTCAACACCAATTCAGACCCTAATGAAGCTCAAATCCACCACATGGACGTCATGGGCTAGTGCTACTTCAAATCAACAAGCCAACTCACAATGCTCTTCATAAATAAGGTACTCAAGACTACAAGGTGCTCAAGACTTCCAATCAGCCCTAGATGGAAGCTACTACTCACAATGAACACCTCAAGGACAACAATGGCCTCCAATAGCCCTAGTTGGATCACCAAGCCACCAAAGGACTCTAATTGGCTCTCAATGGCTCCACAAGACTCACAAGGGCACAATCAGCCAACTTGGGTTCACCAAATCCACTAATTGGCTTCACTCACTCATAAGGGCACAAATCAGCCCTCTTGGGCTCACAAAATCCACTATTTGCCTTCACTCACTCACAAGGGCACAAATCAACCCTCAATGGATGGCAAATGCCTCAAGCAACTCAATGATACTTGCAAGGCTCACAAAGGACTCTCACTAGATTGCAATTGGCACAATCACAATCAACAATGCACCCAAGTGCACAATCAGCCTCAATGGCCTCCCAATGTACACTTCTAAGCACAAACTCAAAATAGGAGCACACAACCAGCCCTCACTAGGTCTGATTACTACCATAAGCAACCTCTCACCCAAAAAGTACTCAAAACCTCACAAACCAGCCAACAAAAGCCCAAGAAAAAACTTTTTATTTTTATTTTTAAATGCACTCCAAAGCTTCTTCTTCTTTTTTTTTTGAAAAAAATGACTTACACCATATGGTTTGTAGGTGAAAAGAGACAAAAGGCTAGTTGCTCCTCCAAGCTCCAAGATCTCCTCCAAATGATTTGAACTTCTCCCTTAAGCGCAACTCCAAGTGCGTGGGCCCATAACCTATTGAGATTCCAAAGGTATGAATGGAAGAAAGGCTTTACTTAGATGGTAGGAAGATACCATGCCCCATGAGTGGGCTGAACATAAGGTAGAAGCCTTCACTAGTTATCTACAAACCTTGTAGGATAACTAACCACAATAGGCTGCCTTTGACTATGAGCAATACCCAATATATTCTAACACTAACTAAGTGTCTAATGCTACTCCTAGGGCTGAATGTATATAGTCTATACTAATATGTACATGATCTTCGACAAAAATACAGAAAACACTTTTATGCTCCTTCTACAGTGTTTTCTACACCGATATCGGTGAAACTGTCTCTCTTCCTTCCGCGCTTACCGATCATCGGTGGCATTGTTCTTGTCTTCTAGTTGCTTTTCTTGCCCACCGGGCTCACATGTAAGCTGGCCCTAAGTTACATTAGAGGGAAACATAATAGCCATTGTATTTTCATGTGGACCGGATGGGTGGGTGGGGAGGGGAACAATAAAAAAATAAATTCACATGTATTAGATTTTTTAGTCTCCACCAATGAGGTTGTCCACCATTATCAATGAAATTTCAACTCCTCTTTTCCCGCTTGCCCACTCGGCAAGACAATTGGTGGAGTTGTTTTTGTCTTTTTGCTTGAATTAGTTGTAAACTTACCCACCGTATGAGCATGTAAAGAGGCCCTAAGTTAATCCTTAAAGGACGAGGGGGTGACCTTGGAAAGCATCCCTTTTTCATTACCGTGTGAATCATTGGCTTAAGAAATAGCAAAGCACTCAAACTATTGTGGAAGACCTCCCTTTTTCACAACAAAATTCCAAGGATGAATAGTTGTATTTTGTCCTACTACAATGATTCCATGTCATCCATCGGACATTTGGCATCTATATCGACGTTTAAGGGTTAAGTTAACCCTTAAAAAAAGGGTTGGTGACCATGGATATCATCTATTTTTGGTTACCATATGAATCATTCACTTAATCCATAAATGATGTTGAGGACGATTTTCGACCAATAAATGACAAAGAATCTCTCCATGCAAGATAGAAGTGCAACTATTCATCCTCCAAAATTTGTGTGAAAAGGGAAGGTCTTCTGCAATAGTTTGACTTCCAATGAGTGTTTTGAATTTTTTTAACCCCTAAAGGACCAAACACCGTTTTTTGACAACATAGCGATTTTGGGCAGCTCACTATGACCGGAATTTTTCTTTTTTTTCTTTGAAATTTTCACATAAGATGTGCCCAAGGAGTAGCTTTAAGGTCCAACAATTTTCGTAACTTTTGACTACATGGTTAAAAAGTTATTGCATGATATGTCATTTTCATTGTTCGGCGGGCAGCCGGGGCAGCAAAAAAAACTTCTTTAAAAATCACTTTTAAGAAAAACTAAAATTTGAAATTGGTTCTTTAGATTTATATGTACGTGGGAGGCTTTGAATCATTCCATTCCGATCAATGAGTCAAAAGTTATGAGGATTCTTAGTTTGAGGGTAGTTATGGAATCTCTACTCTAAAATAAACTTTGAAGTCCTTTATTTAACTTGATTTTCAATATTTTTGAAAAAAAATAAAAACATTGGGTGTAGATTGTTTATTACAACATTACAATCGTTGGGATTGACATTTTTCAATTTCATAAATAAATTCTTGACAATTTAATGCTTTGAATCATTCTCTACCTCTTCCTACTTACTATTTTTTTCCTATATGTTGTACAATTCCAAATGATCTGAAATTTTTCAAGCATGTAGCCAACTTGCCTTAAAGAATAAATACAAAGAGTAACCATCATTTTGGACATTTTTTCATACAAATGTGACCTTGTGGAGGGCAGCTGCCCGTTTTTTCGCAGGGACAAAAAAAGGATTTTTGTCAATTCAAACACTATTATCTTGCAATCCACTTGGTGGAAAATTCTGAATTTTTTTCCGCATCCTCTTAAACAAGTTTACTACAAGATCCTACGGCTACAAGTGTCCAAAAATGTTTTTTTTTCTAAAATTTGGCACTAGAATTAGAAATGGCAGTTCTGGAGCGATTTTGGTGAAAACATAGTCAAAAACCTTTAGGGGTTAAACCAATAATTCATATGGCACCAAAACATATAATTTTATATGGTACCAAAACAAATCATTTCTATGGTGACTAGCTTGTTATTTGAGGATTAAAAAATTTACAAAATCACTCATTGGAAGTCAAACTACTGGAGAAGACTTCCCTTTTTCACACAAAATTTGGAAGATGAATAATTGCACTTTTGTCCTATTAGAAGCATTATCTATCATCCGTCAAATGTCAAGCATCCTTGTCGGCATTTAATCCTTGAACAACAAGCAAATCATTGTGAAAATCATTTCTTTAGGTATTGAGTAAATTTTTTACTTAAAAAAATGAAAAAAACACTTATTAGAAGACAAACTATTGTATAAGAACTTCCCTTTCCACACAAAATTTGGAAGATGAATAGTTGTAATTATGTCATATTTGAAGAGATTCTATATCATTCATTATCCAAAAACGTCCTTCGCGTCATTTATGGGTTAAGGATTAAGGTAGAAGTACCTATTTTGGACAGCCTCCCATCTTGGCTTTATAGGGAGACCTATTGTGAACAATAGTTGCATGCACTATTCATTGAAGAACATTATCTATTTCTACCTTCTCGTCCACTCATCTTTCTTCTTTCCTTACTTAGAGAGAAGTGACAAAGCTAACCGTAATAGATAAGTCTATAAGATTGGAATGGGTCCAACTGAAAAATCTACATTTATATTGAATATAATATTCATTCTTGGGGGGAATTTTCTTTTTTTGCTTGCATTATTTCTCATCCTTATGTTTGCACACATTGATTTCAATTTTTCAACAAAATTTCCATATCCTACAACCTAAAATGTTTAAATTATTACAAATAGGTACTTCTACCTTATATGGAAATAAACTCTAAATGCGGGATGGCAAGGTGTAAGAGCATCCCCACCAATTGTTCCTTATCCCTATCTCCATGTGAATGGGAAAACAATACAAGGATAGAAAATGCTTTTCCCCACTTGTGTTACCCTACTCCAAATATGTAGAAAAAGGTGATTTTGAGTTGCCTAGGAGCATCTCCATTAGAGGCTTCCGTATCCTTATCCCCATGTAGATGAAGAGGGAACTAATTTTGAGATATAAAAGATGAGCTCCATTAGTTATTCCCTACAGTTTCACAATTTTCTTAAATGCGAGGTAGTATGAGGCAAAATGAACAATGCAATCAATAAAAAGACATAGTACAAGTACAAAAAATAATAGCTATAGAAATCAAAGCCGTACAAATCAAAGATCTTTAGTGAAAACAATATACAGTTCATCAAAGTTGAATTTTGTATCCGGGCTCCCATATAGGGAATTCGGACCCTCCTTCCTTAAATTTATAAGGATAGGAAATGCTGGTGGTGGGGTCTTCGCTATCTAAATGAGTTTCATCTGCATATGAATAGGAATACAGAAGCCTTTAGTAGGGATGCTCTAAATCTTTTCATTAAAAGGAATTGGGCCTTGAATTCTTTCAATGTTTAGGGATAGAGGATGTGGGCAGGAAGTTTTATTCCCTATCTAGATGAATTTCATCTGAATAGGAATACAGAAGCCTTTGGTAGGGATGCTCTAAATCTTTTCATTAAAAGGAATTGGGCCTTGAATTCTTTCAATGTTTAGGAATAGAGGATGTGGGCATGAAGTTTTCTTCCCTATCTAAATGAATTTCATCTGGATAGAGATAGAAAATGTGTCTGGTAGAGATGCTCTAAGGTCCTAGTGTTCCAAGGGTAGAGCCCAACACATGACAAGGAGAGGGGCCTTTACATCCACAAGTCCCGAGTTGCCATTTCTTCCATGTTGTAAGAATAGTTAGGAGGATTTTCTTCAATTCCCACGGGAATGTTTTTGTAAGTTGTTATCATGCAAGATAACTTCGCAAAACACTTGTTCGTTCAAAAATCTTGAGATTTTGTAAATAAGATGCCCTAAAAATGCCAATAAATCCTCCTAGTAATTCTCTAAGAAGGTTTTCAAAGATTGACATTTTGCTACAATATAGACGACAACACTCACATGCATCAAAACATAGCATGATGTTGACCATCAATACATCAATTTGTCCTAAATAGTGTGGGTGACACTAATTTACCAATGTCACACTATTTTGAACTATTATGAATTAGTGGAAATTAAAATTGATTATTGTATTGTTTCAAATTCAATTTTGTTTTGGTGATTATAATTTTCAATGTGATGCTAATCTCCCCCTCTCCACTTTTTACTAATAGGAAAAATCCATGTAATGTCAATGAACAAAATAATAAATGTACTATCTTTTTTTAAAGTAAAAATGAATTAGTCATTTTTATTTTTTATCAATATATTTTTCTTTGACAAGGTTAATTATGCTGGTGGAAATTTCATTGTTGCATTCTCATATATGTTAGAATATACTATTTTTATTTTTATTTTTTTCATTTGCACTAAGCTTCATGTGGGCTCTATAGTAATATACTATATAATTTGTTTCATACAGTTCATGGACTTTAAGTGTATAAATTCAAAAACATACTATATGAAACTTCGTGTGTGCTTTATAATAATTTAATGTATTGTGTGAAGTTTATAAGACCTTGAATATATGAGATTCAATACTACACTACATACAAAATGCATATGATATTCAAATTAATTTGATGGGATTTATTTCTTTTATAAAAAATATAAAAGTTTAAGAAAATTTCCTAGCATTGCAATTTCTTTGAAATTAAGACTTTTTTTTAAGGTTAATTAAATTTCAATGAAAGTCATATGAATTATTGAGCAAGTGGATATCTAGTGCAATATAAAATTGTTTGATGGAAAAATTTGAGGGGTGAATTTACTACTACCTTTGAAAATTGACTATGAAATCCATGAAATCAATTTGGGAACTTGGTGGATAGTATATTGTGAATCAATGGAAATGGAAAAAAATTATAGATTTTAAAGGTCATGAAAAATTCAATTTTAATTTCAAGAATCATTTTTTTAAGAGTAGAAAAAAGTGAAAACAAATAAAATAAAATAAATTTAATTAGTGTGTCCCACAATAATAACAGTAACACCATTTGGAATCGACAAGTTTGTGGACTTCACCAATAATTACAACTAGATGAGTTAATTCAATTTGTGTCAAAGTCTTGCTACAAATTTCCTACCACTAACTTAGACAAAATTGGATGAAATTTGTATGAATTATAGATGTATGGTATAATTTTTATGAACTTTTGTAAATTTTTGTGAAATAGATGACTTTTAGATTAAATTTTGATGAAATTCAGTGGAATGAGATTAAAAAAGGGATGAATATATTGTTGGATGTCAATTGACATTTGGAGGATTTTTTCACTTTCATCCATTCCTAAATCTTTCTTATTCTTCTTAGCTGTAGAACTTTTTCCAACATACTGTACTTTTAGGTCAAATTCAACACCTTGCTTTCAAAACAATTTAATTTTGGCATTTAGACATTTCGGCAGCTTGGTCCAATTTTCTTGGCTTTTGACATGTTGCTCTTCCTAATTTTCGGACATTTTGATGATATGATTTGATTTTTTCTATTCATACAAGATTGCATTCCTTTTTTCTAAGTTTTTCCAAGAATATTTTTTTGAATATTTAGAATTTTCAACAATGAAATTTTCTCAAAAGAGTTGTACAATTTTCATATTTTAGACATGTTCCAATTTTTTCCTAATTATTTACAAAATTGACCTACATGTACTGTAGAAAAGGCCACTAAGATAGGGGTCTGTAAAAGCGACCTCTAACACAGAGGTACATCTTACTTTCTTCAATGTACCAATGTTGGACATTTCAAGAGGGGGTCGCTTTTAGAAACCACTGCATTTCAACTTCAAAAATTTGTAACTAATTCCACAAAGTTCCAAAAAATACGAAACGACTTGGATTAAATGCCAATTCCATTTTTCTTCGCAGTAAAATTTATTGTAAATTGTTTCAAGGAGTTTAGCTTCCCTGAAAATGCAATCAGCTCTTAAAGGGTTGCTTTAACAGACCCCTACAGTACCTTACTGTACCGTATGCATTTGACTGTCCTTTTAGTCTTCTGAACATATTCCATTCCACGTGGCAGAACTTGGGACTAGTGCAGTAGCGCTATCTGGGACCTTTTTTTTGGATGATAAATGATAAGCTAATGTCCCTTTTGCAATGATTTTTTTTTTCTTCTAAAAACAAATGCACGCATTTCCAGTTGGGACTTGGGAGGGGTCCCATTTTCATAACATTCTGGAGCCTGTTGAAAGGAAGGACCGACCATCTTTGTGGAAATATGCATAATTCTTATGTGTACAGGACTTGCAGGACAGGTTGACGTGGAAGTTGCTAAGAAGGAGATAAAGAGCATTCCACGCAATTGGCTCCAAATGTAGGAGAACTCAGTGGAGGAGCCCCAAAACTAAACTATGTTAAAAACAAACAAAAACAAACTATGAGAAATAACAACTCTCCAACCAATTATTTGGGTGGCCAAGAGTATGGGCCTCCTTACATGTATGGGTGGGTGGGAGGAGTCAAGAGGGTCGAAATATAAAAATCACTTTTATGCTACTTCTACAGTGTCTAATACACTGATATTGGTGGAACTCTCTCTCCTACTTTCACGATTACCGATCATCGGTGGCACTGTTTTTGTCTTTTAGTTGCTTTCTTTGCCCATTGGGCTCACATGTAAGCTGGCCCTATGTCCAATGTTAATAACCCTGCAACCACCCGGCAGCCTATAAGGTAATGTACTCTAAAAGCACCCATGCTCTAAAAGCAATCATGACATAGGGATACATTTTACTTTCTTCAATGTACTATCAATGTACATTTCAAGAGATGGTTGTTTCTAGTCACCACTACGTTTCAACTTCAAAAACTGGGAACTAATTTTACAAAGATCCAAAAAATATGAAACAACTACTTGGGTTACATGCCAATTCCATTTGCAGGACAATAAACTTATCTTCTTCAAAGTAAGACCATTAAGGTGAAAACACATGAATTTATTATTATTCACACATGAATTTTTTTGCTAATTCTGAATTCATATTTGTAATTAGAGATCCCAAAAATTAGTTTGATGAGGTCAAGAACATACCCTAAACATGGCATGAAATAGGGGGGCAAGATTTTACTTTTATCCCCAAGAATCTGCATTTTCACCCTGTTGGTCCTACTTCGTACAAAGGATTTAGCGTCTTGTATTCCATTTTTCTTCCTACAAAAATTTATTGGAAATTGTTTCAAGGAGTTTAGCTTTCTTGGAGAAAAAAATCAGCTCTTAAATGATCACTTTAAGAATAGACTACCTTAAGTATCCGATGGATGATGGAGAATCTTTATTTGGAAGAACTTGTTTCCATTGGGGGTCTGGAGCTCCTGGAAGTGAAGGGGTGTTGGAAGGTGTTTGGATGCTCTTTCTTGTTTGCATTGGGCTTACAAGAGTTGTGGATCGTTGGACACACTTTCTGTTTATCATGAATTAATTAATTTTTTACTATTTTGGTTTGTTTTTACTATGGAAACAAAGGAAAGAAGTCAAGGGACCTTCATTTGAAGGAGGTGATCATCTCAATTTCCTAGCACAGTAGACAAATTTGAGGGAACTGCAATTCCATGCATGTCTTTTTTCTAGTATTGAATCCCTCTAACCGTGCATTTAAGCCCTCTAGCTTTGTATTTGAGAAAAACAAGGGTTAGAGGCTGGAGGTTGAGCTAGAGCTTCACACCCAATGGAAAGCAAATAGTTTTTTCAATTCAAGAGCTCTAAGACATCAATGGAAATGTGCTCTAAAATAGAAGTGCAGATGTTCATTTTTAAAATTTTGTGTGAAAAGGAGAAGTCTTATACAATAGTTGGACCTCAAATGAGTGCTATAGTATTTTTTTAAGAAAATGATTCACACGATACCCCAAAAATTGATGTCTATGGTGACCAACCTAACTTACATTTTAATGAATTTTTACAAGTATGTATGATTTCATAGTGTAGTGTTTTAATAATAAAGTGCAACTATCTATGTCTTCCATAAAAGGTCTTATATATGGTTGAATTTCTTTAGACTTTTGTACTAAAGTTGTAATTTTTCTAATTCTAACTTGATCTACATAATCAATTTCTTTCAAAACACAAAAAAAGATAAATAAGTTCTCTATAATTTGTCCCCCAATGTTTTTTTAATCTAATACAAAGTTGAAAATAAACACAAAAGTTTTCATCATCAACCCCTAAAGGACAAAATGACTCTTTGAAGTACACAATAAATCTCAAGTAGATTCAAACAAAGTCAATGCCAAACAAATGTTGATGCATTTTTGACACAGGGTGTGAACATGTGCTCCCTTGATAGAAATGGAATTTTTTTTTCCATTAGGTGCATAGATGAAAAGTTATATTGTTTGCTACTTTTTGAGCAAACCGAGCAATTTTGGGCATCATGTCCAAATTGTCTAAAAAATTAAAGGTACTTATTGTGGAAAACTGTAGATGTTAGAAACATAACATACAACCCCCGGACACTTCAATAACTACCAATGTACATCAAAGATAGATATTTATATAGTATGTAATGTCAATAATTAATACGATCTTCTTAAAATCCCTATTTAACCCCTAAAGGACCAAGGCCATTTTTCTGCCAAAAAACACTCAAAACTGCCATTTCTACAGCAAAGAGTAAAAAAAATTGAAAATTGTTTTTTTTGCACATCTAACCATAGTATCTTATACCTAACTAGTATGAAAATGTGTGGAAAAAATTTCAGAATTTTTGACCGCACAGATTGCAAGATATCTGCGTTTAAAGTGAAAAAAACAAGTTTTTCAGCACATTGTGGGACTAGATTTTATGACTTTGAACATTTTTAACTTAAATGTTTTGCACTACAGAGTTTTGAGCTTTTAATCTCTATAGTGGAGAATTGAGTTGAGAGTCTAGGGGAAAAAGAAAATCCCAAAAAACTTAATTTTCATTATTAAAAAAATTGTTAACTAGAAGTAGGTACAAGATAGAAAGAAAATCTAAAATATTAATATCTTTTATATGAAATTAAAAAGCACTAATCCCAATGGTGAGATTGTTCTAGCAAAAAACATAAACCTTGTGGAACTTTTTTTTTGAAAAATTATAAAAATTGCATTCAGAAATGAATCCTACAAGTTATTTTTTCAAGAAGATGCTCTAAATGCCCCAAAAACAAGCTTGTCCATAACATTCTCATAACAAATCCAAATGAAATGAATCAAAGCTTTCTAGATAGACAAAAATATAATCTATAAGGAAAAAAAATTAGAAAAAAAAAAAAAAAAAAAATTGCAAATTTTTTTTGTTGCCCCTCGACCCCTATTTTGAGCTTATTTGGGCATAACTTTTTTTCCCGGGCACCGATTGTGAAAAAAATTATATTCCCATGAAGATAATCAGATTTTCTACCTCCAAAAAAAGTTTCAAAAAATCAGGAGAAAATTTCAGCCCGTAGGTACCTGCCCGAAAACCCATTTGTCCCCCGAGGGGACAATGGTCCTTTAGGGGTTAATGTAGATGATCCTACTAATTGATGGCAAAGTCTTCTAATTTTTTAGGTACATAATTATTCTTTGTAAATCTTAGGATATTGTTGCGAAAGCAAATTCATAACACAATTGTTGCCAAATTTTTTTCATTCAAGTTCACAAAATTAGAAGTGACATCTTTCACTATAGTATGACACCAATTGAACCATGGATGTCAATTTGGTGGCAGAACTAGGATTTGCACTAATGCCTACAATGTTTTTCCAATGTATGAATTTAATCTCAATGTTTTCCATATCCTTCTAACTACATGTAACATTAATCAACTATCAAAAACCACAAACTCGTAACATCATTACACACCCGTTTTCACAAAATTGAAAAAATAAAGAATAGAAAAAATGTTGTCCTAGTCTCCTTGCTGGCTACATCAATTATCCCAAATTTATCCCCATACAATTTAAAATACTCCCTCCACCATTCCACCAAGTACATAACCCAAACAATAGTAAAACATGTATGCAAATGTAGAAGTTGATCATGATTGAGAATTTGATACAAGAGAAAATATTTAGCTTTATGATCGGGAGGAGTGACCAACTTGCAGAGATCAAACAAATGCCAAATTTGATTCAATAATCAACATCTGAGGAGGGAGTGAAGTTTAAAATTTGAAGAGGTGGATGATTTGGACGTCGAAGATATGTGGGTTCGTTCAAAATTGATTTGATAGTCTTAATTGGTGTTCTTATTGGTAGTCCATTTTGGGATGCTTGGGAATTGATTTAGAAGTGAGGTGGTTCTTTTAAAGTAGGTTTAGAGGAACCTAATGGGTCCAACTTTTGTAAAGAAGGAAAGAACAATCATCCTTGTCGAGGTGGTAAGGGATTGACTATGCCGTGTGTTTGTAATCTAACGTAGGTAGGTGATGTTTTCTATTTTTACCAAAGACTACTTGACTATCTATTGCGTTATTTTCATGTATGGTAGCATGGGCTCTAACTTTGTAGATTTCTAGAAGGGGTTACTTTGGATTGGAAGAGCTTAGGTATCAAGCAATAGAAAATTTTGTTTGGATGATTGTTTTGTGAGGTTGGACTATTGAGGTGGTTGACATACAATATATGGAGTATAGGTTGTTAGTGAAGTGCTTATTTGTACTCTATACACCACATTCACAAATGCTACCTTTTTTGTTCATCCAAAGTCATGATTACATATTGAACATTGAATGTTTTTTCAAATTGATTACATATGCAAAATAAAATTTTCTAAAAGAAGATCTACAAACCATTCAAGAACATTGCATCCCCTCCATGGATCCCCCAAATGATGATTTCTAGTTCCCCTTGATTCCATTGTTGTACTGTATGATTAATACGACTCTTTGAAAGGGGCTCCGAAACCCAAAGTTTCATGACGTTAGGAGTGTACCGAGCTTTTACTTACAATTCAAAATGGGTTGAAATAACATTATTTTCTGAAAAAAATAATCTTGAAAATTTGTCCAACCACAAGATCATTTTGGCACGGAAGGAGTCCATTATTATTTTTTCTCATATCCATGAGAAAGCCATAACATGTCTTGCCTTGCTGGATTCTAGCCTTGCTGGATTCTCCCCATTGGATCCCAGGCAGTGAAGTGTATCGCTTCGTGGGATATTTGAGGGTCCGTCCCAACATTGGCTAATAACAAGGTTATGTCCATTTCGTTGCAATATAAATATAACAAAGATCATGACTGGACCGATGAATAGTTGCCCATTTTGGATGATTATATGTACGATCATCCGCACGTTCGTTCATCCAACGGGTTGTTCAGTGGGGCACCCTCACCCTGCCTCCACACCTAACTAAACTTACTCCAAGCATTGAATGGTACTGCAGTATGGTACAGTACCATGATCTGCGTTTTATTGTCCGACCGGCATAATTGCAACTGACGTACGTTCATCCAGGTCTAAACGCTTTTCATCCATCTGCTCCATGGACGAGCCAGGGGAGAAAGTATCTTACACCCACTTTCCCAGAAACTGCGTTAACAAAGGGCCAATACACCTTATTCATCCAAGAATCTGATAATTTCGTGCTGACTACTTTTAGGAATTGATTCCTTGTCTCTCTAGGGTTTAAGAGTAGCATAGGTTGGATGCCTTGCTCTTAATAAATGAGTATTTGGCCGACTTTTAGTCGGCTTTCCAATGCATGCATGATTATTCTAATCAAGTGAAAATACTTGAACTTGTATATGTACCCATTCTGAACAAGTAGGCTTCTGTTGAAAGTGTCCCCCAAAGTGAAATTAAAATTCCCCATATAGAACCATGATTAGTTGACTAATGTGTCAGTTTCAATGGCTTGGGGAGCTTCCACTGACTTTGAAAATTCTTAGTAATTACATGTCTCAACCAAAAATTATAATTTTTCTTTTGAAAATTCATGATTTTCAATTGCTAATACTATAAAATTAAAAAAATTTAGCTTTTAAAAGGTATCTCCAAATATGTTGAATTGCTTATTTTGACAATTGTGCATGCTTTATCTTATTTCATTCTCGGATTAGGCAAAAAAGCATTTAAAGAAAGTTATGGAAGCCATAATCCATATATTATAAACACTTCTAAGACAATGTTTTTATTTAGGCATTTAAATAATAAACTGGGAAGTACCAAGCTTTAGAAAAAAATCTGAAGAAAAATTGGATGATGATGCCAAGTTGTTTCAGTTTTTGAAAACAATTAGGATGAAATTGCCAATTAAAAATGAAATTCATCCAAATACATGGATGAAAAGATAATTCTATCCACAATATAGATGAATACTACACTAAGTAGGGATATGAAGGGGACCAAAAAATTGAAAGGATTTATTTTAGAAAAATTGTAGATGTTTGAAACATGATGTACAACCCCGAGACACTTCAATATCTATTGATGTACATCGAAGGTAGATATTTATATGGTGTGTGATGTTGATTAATTAGTATGGGTCCCCTTAAAATCCCTATTCAATGTAGATTCTTTGGCTACATCATTTTTCTTGTACGTTGCCACTTCAGCACAAACCCCCAAAAGAAAACACCTGTAAATCTAAGATCCTTCTAGGCTTAGGTGTTAAAAAAAAAGAAAGTCAAGCAACCTTTGAAAACAACAGGCCAATCAGTTACCGCATTGAAACGCAGGAGATATTGTCATAAAATAAGAACCCCTGCCTGCTCGGGAAATTCCTTGAATTCTGATTACAGGCTTCATAGACTCACTCCGGTTGCTCCAATAGTCACAACCTCCCAAACATCGCCAAAGACAGTTCCAAACTCGGAACCCTTCTTTAAACCCTGTAGCTACAGAATCTGCTGACTAAGTTATAGCATTCCAAATCACCACAGAATTGAAGTTGGATTCGATGGATTCAAAACAGGTTGCTCACTGAAAGATGCAGACCATTAATGTGAAGAAGAGGGTCAAGCTTGAGCAGTAAATAAGTAAGTTGTACTTATGTACTCTTTTGCATGCTCTTCAATCTGTGGAAAATATCTGCAAATCCATCTATGTAATGTAATGTACAAGAGGGCCTGCTATAACCTGATAAACGTGGTGTGAGATTTCCAGTGATATCATATGAACTGAAGCACACAGTTAGTGCATCAATCTTGATCCATCACTTCAGCTTCCACATCCACGATCACGCCTGGCGGATCTGCATTGATTAGACAGAAAGAGTTTTAGACAGTTGTTGCAACATGAGGGAGCTGTCTCAACACCCATGGAGAAGAAAAGAAATCCAGATTCAAGGTTGTGTACAGTACAGTACAGTTCTGGAGCTCATCTCAGGTGCGAGGAAGGAAACAGGCGCTCACTTACGAAGCACCATGCATACTCTCTGCAAACTTGAGAGTGTTTTTTCTGGTTGCCATCTTCGGTGGAGAAGGGGTGAATTCTGGCAACTGCTAAAGGTAAGTCATGAAATTTCATGTCAACAGGGGAAAATACCTGAAGGGGAATTGGAAGCAGATGTTTTGCGCTGATCAGAACCTCCAAAGGGTCCTCGGAATCCTGTCTGTCCAAAGGGCTCACGGAATCCCTGGTTTGACTGCTTTTTGGAGAAGCGAGGCCCATCTCGAACAAACTGTTTGCCTTCCACTGTCGTGTTGCTTAATTAGTTTCTCATTCACATCTTAGTTTCGGCCATAACCAAAACGAGAAGAAAACCGAGTCGGAATGTGTGCAACGGCATTTCTAGAATACAGTAGTTATAAAAAAGTTCCATTTTTTTCAGGCAAGCGTCAATGCATATCAAGTAAAAGAGTCAAGATGGCGATTAAGAAACAAGTACTCACATTTGAAGGGTTGGCTGCAGTATGGGCAGAATTGTTCTTCTTCGTCCTTCATTGTAAACCTACACCACAATAGGAACAGCCACATTATGACAAAACCTCTGAATTTGTCTCGAACATCTCAACGACGTTCTCAAGTCTGCCAAGCGAAGTCGCCTAGCAAGTCAATGAAAAACCTAAAAGTCAATGACCACTAATAATTGAGTATTGCAATGTGCACATATGCGTTCTCTGTAGTTGTGTCTCCCTTCAAATTGTGCGATTTAAGAAAAAAACTAGTTTATGATTCCAATAGCAGCTCTCTCATACGTCGAACAAAGAATGAGTCAGAAGGGCTTGCTTACTCCAAAACTTGAAATGGATTTCCACAATTTGGGCACTGCATAGGCAACCCCCGTACGCGTGTCAGACACATCTAGTGATCATTGTCCAAAAGAGTACTCCATAACTAAGACACACTCAGCACACATTGCAGCATATATCATAAAGAGAGCAGCTCTCACCAGTCTTTAAAACTAGGAAACATAAGGAAGTCAACCGAGCTGCTACAACATCCGATCATCATGATATCTAAATATCCATTCCCAATGCATGATAGGTAATACTACCTATAAACCCTAACCCAGATTTTTATATCAGAGCAAGAAACTCACATTGCTGCTCACGATTTCCCGGTCAGCAAACCACAGGAAGGCAATAAAGCCCACGATTGGTACCAACACGACGAATAGCTGTTCACAACCAACCAAAGAACACCTAGATGAGTGAATATATCACATTCTTCGAAGATTCCAGAACTTGGTGCACCATGCTTCAGCTCAAGTAAGGTAGAAGAATACTAAAATCGTTAGGTACCTGATCCCATCTCCTACCTAAACCCCTGTTACCAATAGCAGTTCATCTATTCGTACAATAAAAATGGACGTGAATGAGCAAGTAGTGTAAGCATGACTTGGCTAACTGTTTACAGCCACTCATTCTTGAAATGGTTGTCTACTGTCACTTAAAGTAGTCTACAACCTCACACTTTAAAATTTCATAAGACATTCATACATAATGATAAGAATTTGATCTCTCCACAGCGCCGTAGTAACCTCCCCCAAATCAAACTCTTAAATATGCGATGTAATCAGTGTCTTCTAGATTTCGAAGTCAACAAGGATCACAAGAATGAATGTGAATGCATGAAGAGGAAAAAAAAGAAAAAACCTAGTTACTTCTTGTAACGGAACTACGGAAATGCATGGACTTTACTGAACTTGATGTTTCTCATCGTTTGTCCATGTTCTCAGCATGCGGACGTACCCAAAGAGAAATAAAAGCATCAAACACCCAACCAAGCTTGCCAGTGATCGTCAAATAGGTCAAGCCACCCGCAATCGCTAGGTTGACCACCACACGCCCGATTCCCTTGTCCCCACCAGGACCACCGCCAGGGTCCAATTTCATGGAAGCTCTCGCCATGCCTGCACTTCGGTTCTGCCTCTTTCGCAATTTCCACTTGTTGGCTATCCTCACTTCACCATACAAACCACTCCCTAACCCAAACCCAAGAACCTCCACATTGCATCTGCTCTGGTTTCCAAGTAAGGATCCTTTCTCTCGAAACCTCTGGCTGGTCGAAGGCACCGCGTCTGCATTGGCTCGCACCCAAGCGGTAGAGCAGGCTCTGTCTAGAACGATTGACGCATGCGGAGTACATCGGAATTGCTGCAACGCGAGCGTCTGAGAGCCCATGATGATTGATACAGAGATTTCTTCAGTTCAATCAAGCTCAACAGCCGCCACCCAACAGGATACCATCTGCATAACGGCGCTCCAAGAACAAATGGAGACCTCTCAAAACCTAAAAATCAAACATCGACGGACTCTCGAAAGTCCACTACGGGAATGGGAACCAAAGCACCCAAACTCTTTTTATAATGACGTCCTCTAGATTGACATTCTACAATATCCTGCACCCTTACCACACGACTATCAAACTACGTCATAGTGAAAAGTTGGGACCCATTAAAGAGATTTGAGTACACTCCCTCCTTCAGCTCAATTGGAAATCGAGAATGACGCAAAATTTGAACGTCCACTTGTGCCGCGAATTCGGTTTCTGAGAGGAGACACACAATTCGTGCACAAGAAGGGAGAGAGAGTCAAACACATGCGGAATTCGGTACAACAACTGGAAAAACGAAAAACGATGGGTACACAAAACTATGGGTACTACTACCCTCAGAGGCAAGAATCGCCATGAAACTTGTAGACAAAAGATTTGAGACTTACAAACGAGTTGGAGATGTTGGAAATGCAGCGGCGACGGATATTGGAATTTTGGAGTGGCAGAGGAGATTGCGAGAGCGGTGCTGGGGGCCTGTCAGCTGGGGCAGAGTGGAGGAGAAGTGGATGAGGCGCACCGGTGTTGATACCGGGAGTTGATATCCGGTTACTATCCGATATTGGAGGGTATGCGAAATCAGTATCAGGTGGGGTTTTTTTGTGTGTGTGTGTGTGGTGGTGGTGGTGGTTACGGTGCCAGATTGCACCAGAACAAGACGTGTGGGCCCTAGAAAATCACCTACAAAAGCATATATTGAATACACTAAATCTTGGACAAAAATTCACATTTTGAAAAGCCATAAATTGATTGTCGTTATACATGTCAAGTCCTCCAACCTCATTATTTTAATAACCTTAATGATAGGTTTGACATGTAAAAAAAGGAGTCATACACTTAAGGTCACTTTCAAAATTTCATCACCCTCATGATCAAAATTATAATTTTCAATCATAAGTAGTATTGTTGTATTTTCTTTTTTTATGTGATCTATAATATTATACTTTTACTATATAGAACTTGTTCTTGCAATATGTTCAGATGGATATTATTCTTAGTAATTAAATTAATATTGTTAAGACATCAAATACGCCATAATAAGCAGACATATTGTATCATAATAACGTCTTCATATTGGTCCTTCTACTTATTAAAGTATACAATGAAAAGCAAACCACTTGGATCTGTACAGTTCAACATAAATAATTCAAAACGCTTGGGTTTAGAGAACGTGTCTAAAATTGAGATGGAACTTATTGCAGCCACCGTTCTAGTGAAGCTTGTAACACCTGGCGAAGCGGTTCTTACTTGTCTTCAAATATCGATTGTTAGAAAAAGTGAGCAAGTTGTGTATATTGACTTAGAGCCACCCGAAATGCGCACCATGTTTATAAACACTAGATCAAGGACGCTCTTGCTACATCCTATCGACCACTATATGGGTAGACCTATTGAGTTTGAAAGTTGCAATTTCAAGGAATATTATAAGGCTTATGAAGTGGTGAAGACCAAGTATGCTTGAAAAATTGTACTAGAAAGCGATGAATACGGAAATTATCTATACTCTAATAACATAGTAGTTTGTTTTACTGACTATTTTCCAATGAAAGATACATAAGCTTTTTCTACAATATACTTCTTCAGCATGTGTCTTTTAGGAATGAAAGTGATCTATATTCACCAACAAATTTAAAAAAGTCATATGTTTTGGAGTGTAGGATTAGAGTGTTTTTTTCTAATTTAGAGTCATTAAAAGACTATGTCTTTCAATATGCTCAAAGAAACCTATACGATGAAATTAGGCATGAAAACTTATTAGACAATTTTCTTGAATAGCACCCGTATTTTGACCCAAACTATGTTGGAGCATCGGAAGTGAGTGTCAGGAATGAGACTTCTCAAATGGTTGGATCAGTCGAACAAAATTGTTTTAATCACAATTTTAGAGAAGAGATGCAGGCAACCATGTTAACTGATGAACAACAAATGAAATGGTTTTTAGATAGAATGTACAAGACAATGAAGGGCATTCATTTTCTAGAAGGCATACCATACAATGGGAAGAGTTTCTTCATTAAATATTTTACCAACTACTTGCAAGGCTTAGGGAAAAAGGTTTTATTAACCGGGACAACTGCTGTTGCAGCAAGGCGATTGTCTAGCACAACAACTACAGTTCATACACATTTCAGAATTTCACCTCGTGGTTATTTATATGCACTCTGGCAACCTAATGTTACTTTGCAAAGGTTACAAGAAGCTGACGTCTTCATCATTGACGAGATGAGTACGATGACAAGCACTGTATTGAATGCTATTTATTCACCTGTCAAACAAAGCTCAAATGGAACTAATGACCCGTTTGAATCTAAATTGTTGCTACTAGTGGGAGACATGGCTCAATTACCTCCAATATGCCATCACTATGTTGAGGATTCCGGTGATATTTGTGAATTGTGCTTTTTAGAGAACTCTCCCCATTGGTTGACTGGAAACCATTGGATGTTGAAGGCATCTGTACAACATAACAAAGATCCTTTCTATTTAGAATTTCTAAATATCATACGTGATCGAAAGCCAACCCAAGAAGAAATTGACTTCTATATCGGTGATTGTGTTATGGACGAGAACGTGAGCAAGCGCGAAGGGAAAGTAGAGTACGATGGGAAGCCCCTCAAGACATTGAAGCCTGCAGAGCGATCGAAGTTCCACCAATGTATCTGCAAGGAGAAGTCCAGGAAATCGAGGGACTACTGGAAGGTTGAGGGTGTGCCACCTAGCGACTATAAAAGCCCCTTGCAATGCTTTGGAACAGAGAAACGGAAAGCTGAAGCTGACGCCCTTCATCTTTCACCTGTGAATGACACCAATTCAGGGAATACAAGAGAAGGAAGTCATTTGCCTAATGGAACTCCTACCAAATCCATTCCAAGCATAAGCAATTCCGAGTACCATGTTCTTGCGGTTGATGACAGCAATCCCGACAGAAGAGTGGTCGAAAGATTTTTGAAAGCTTCTTCTTACAAAGGTATTGAGCTTGGCTTGGCCTTTAACCCCCTTATGCAGGGGATGGACCTTTGTTTTCGAAAATCTACACTTCACAGACACAATTTTTTCATACGATTGGAGCTGATTAACTAATTGACTTTGTGTTCTTTGGCTTGCAGTTACAACTGTAAATAGTGTGTTTCACACTTTGGAGTACCTTGGTCTCTCCGAAACCTGCTCGACCTCTCTAGAGCCCAATGTAAGAATAGATGTTTGGCGTATAGATTTCTTATCTTCATTGGACATTACCCTGTGCCTAAGAAAGCAAAGTAATATTTTGAGACCAAGTTATGCTGATGTAGTTCAAATGATCTTTTTGACTGAATTTTATATGTGATCTGCAAAAAGTGACTGTAGATTTAATTATCATTGACTATTGCATGCCGTGGTACCAATCTTGATGTGTGATAAGGAAATTTGTGGCGTCTGTTTAAGGTTATAGTTGTTCTCTTTTCTTCAGCAGAGTTTGTGTGAAACTCTTCTTTTGGATCTACAATCTTCCGATGATTTTATTGTTTAGATGTTCTTACCATTCTACATGTGCTTTCCCCGGTCAAGAGCCCGATCATGGTCATTAACGTTCGTGGTTGTTGTTAATAACTACAGAGTGATACTTCAGTTTGCAAGGAGATACCAGTAATTGTGATGTCGTTCGAAGGTGATAGCAGTTGCATCAAAATGTATATTTCAGTCACTGTTCATGTTTATTGTTTACCTTGTGTAGGAGGGTTTGTTTGATACCTTTCTTGGCAGTCTCTTAAACAAAATTGTAACCTTATGGGCAATTTCGTTAAAATGGCATATTCCGTATGCCATTTTCAGAGCGGCCACTTTGAACTGCGAAAGTGACATCTACGAGGGTATAGATTACATAAATCTTTGTCTTGTATAGATTTCAGAAATCTAGCACTAATGTACATTTCAAATCGTGCGGTCTGAACTTTGAAAGCGACATCTATGACTATTGTAGATTTCAGACATCTATAAGCGGTTTAGATTTCAAAAATCTAGGATAGTTGAACATTTCAGAGCGGCCGCTCTGAACTGTGAAAACTGCCAAAGTTACGGAATTTCGCCATTTTAACGAAATTGCCCATGCCTTGCTTTGTATACAGCAGTGTGAGTAGGTTCATGTTCAGTTCTGATCTGTTTGATCGATTGTCATGCAGGTGCCGTGAAGAGGGTGCCGTAGCGTATATCATAAAACCTGTAAAGATGGAGGATGTCAAGCGATTGCGGGATCATATAAGGTCCTCTGCTTCATTTTCCGAACCCTGTGAAAGCTCAAACTCATCCATTGGTACTAAGAGGAAATCTCTTGATGGTGTGCAACTACACAGGCCTGAAAGAAGACCAAGGACTGCTGAGTCACTCGTAAGCTAAATTTTGGGCTGTTTCCGCTTTACCACTTGTCAAAATCTGGGTCTGTTGTAGGACCGAGATTGAAACTCCATGCTGCGAATTGAAATTGAGATTTTGCAGCAGACTCAAAAGCAATTGAAGAACTTCAGGTGGAATGAAGCTCACCTTGTTACTGATTTCTCGTACATACTTTGTGCTCCTGTGAATATGATAGTAAGCGATCTCCAGAACACCAACGTTTCCCAATATTGGGAGCGTAAGCGGGTTTAGAAGGGGCCCATAAAAAAATTAATTTGGTTAAAAAAATGGCATAATATCATGAAGCTTTTTGCTAAAAAACTTTGAATTAAAAATAAATCTTGGATGAAATTGTCAAATTGTGAATGAAATAGAATTATATACATGTAATATGTACTAATGTGATGTTTTCTATTCAATATGTGAATGAATGCAAAAATTTGGAGCACTACTAAAAAAGTGTATATTGTCACTTTGGCACTTCATAAAAAAAATGAAAAAAAACCCTTGAATTTAGTGCTTATATTGATTGAAGGGGATGGCACATGAAAATGCATTTGAATCAGCAATTGAGCAATGTTCCTCTTATTAAATTGCCTTTCTTTGTGTTAAATCTCATTGGAAGTCAAAAATATTACTTTAAATTTTTATTTGTTTTGTATTTTTTGGACATCCTACAAATAAATTATGAATTTTCAAAGTCATGAACATAGATGTATCCCAAAGCAACTCAAGGCTCTTAGCAATAGAGGTTGTGTATTTTAGTCAATAATATGCAGGGGGGGGATTTATGAAAGGGTGACAATTAGGTGCAATTACCTTAAGTGAAGTCCACAAATGACATTTGAATATATAGTTATCACAAATATTATAATATTTGGTGAAATTTGGATTACAAAATTTACAACACAAGTACATCATAGAAACTTAAAATTATTATGTTCATTATTTTAGTGATTATATAAAGCATTGTGAAATATCAAGGAAATAATGGGGTCATCCTAGTGAGCCTCTTTGTTGCACATTTGGACCAAAAAGAAATACTCAAACCTAGATATTGATGGCACAAAATATATACAATGATAACATGAGAGCATAGGAGATTCTAAAGTCATTTTTGATACATCTACATAAAAATACTTTGAAGTTTCGTGACTTATTCTAAATAATTGCATTGGAATTCTCTTTTATTGAACAATAAGACCCTTATAAATAATATATATTTGATAATAAAAATATATATTCAATTGCTACTAGTATTGATTATGGATGCAGTCATTGTATTGAAAGTTCAAAAGCTCAATTCATAGATTATGAAATTTGTGCCTTAATTTCAAAGTTTCATTGTGAACCTAATTTTGCAACAAATATCTATTATTATTTGGATATATTAGAGATGTACAATTGAAATGATTGGATCCTACCCTATCTCATTCAAAATTAATTGTACACTCACTAGAAGAAACCTGTGTTTTTCTTGACACATTTTTTGTGACATTATGTTGTATTTGATGTTACAACTAACACCTTACGCTATGTCTAATGTCAATTTCCTACTAAGCAATTTGAATTCAAAATTGGGAGCTCTTTTCCCAAAACTTATCCTCTTGTCAGAACCATGGCACATGTCCAATGTGTTGCCCACTGTAGTTTGAAGTGTGGGGAGAAAAATATAGAATACCTTGCAAAAAAGGTTTTAAAGTCTTTGCTCGTCAGGAAGCACGAAGAAGGCTTGGTGCCATACATGCATGGCTTGCTAGGCAAACATTATATGACCCAATGGAGATGTTTTTAGTAATAAACAAAATACACTAATAGAAACTCTTGCCCTTATAGCATGGTTGCCCCTTTGATTGTAAGGTAAGAGGCCTTTATAGTGATCACTTTCTTTAGATAGTCTCTATAAAAAGGTCTAGAATGGTTAATGTAGAACTAAAGTGAGGATTGGTATCTAAAAGTTCAATATTTGTCTCTACATGATGTCCAAACAAAATAGGAATCTTTTGGAAACTTTGAGATAGATGAAAAAAAAAGGACAATGTAGTTCACGAAAAAAATAATTAAAAAAAAGAGAAGTCATAAATGCTTTGTTCCCAATCAACAGAAATATGCTAATGAACAAGAAAGAATTGAAGCACTAAGAGCATTACCACGTGTCCTCCGTAATGGATGGCTTGTTCAACAAGGCCTCTAAAATCACCCCACTTGTCCTCCATATTGGATGACTAGTAATGGAAGCCAAACTCCAAATGCGAAGGGGCTTGCAAAAGGGGGTGGTTTTGCAAGCCGGAAGCTTGGCCTCTTCGCGGTCTGTAAACAGGAAGAGAAAAAACAGAAATGCCTTTCCGAAACCTCAGGTGGCAACTGCTTGCGTTGTTTTTTTTACCTCCGCGTCGAAGTTTTTTTCCTCCTTTCTTTTTGTGGTATGCTTGTAACGGTACTTCGTTGAATTAATTACCTCCCGTTGAATCCAGCTTGGCCTCTTAACCCCTAAATGCCCAAGGCACCCAAATTTGGTGTTTACAAAACTTTGAAGTTAAATATAACTTAACCAAGTTTCTAATTTTAGTATTTAGTATTTTTGAAAAGTTCTTCTTGAAGTCTAGTTTTAGCATCAAAAATCCGATCTTGAAAATAAATTATAGTGATTTTTCTATTCAAGATTTTGTGCAAGGGTACCCATTGCAATCTTGACTTTTTGTAGTGTTGAGAGCTCTTGAAAATGAGCCTCAAATACACTAGATCTTGGAGAAAAAATCACATTCAAAATTCATTAAAAAAAATTGTAAAAGAGATTTTAAAAAGCCATAAATTGAATGGGGTTATACATGTTAGGACCTTTAACCTCATATTTTTTTAGTCATCAACTTTTTAGATTTGACTTGTGAAAAGAGGATTGAAAGACTTCACATCACTTTTGCAGTTTTAGCACCCTCATGGTCAAACAATATAATCTTTCACTCCATATGTGATATTGTTGTATTTTCTTTTCCTATGAGATCTCTAACATGTCTAATTTGAATTTGTACAATTACAATTCCAAAAAAATTGATACAACTTATCAAAATGTTGGCATTTTGTTCAATTTAGAGCAAATTTCTAGATGCTCAAAACAGGCCTTGGGCATTTAAGGGTTAAGAGATCATGGGTTGGGCGTCCTGCAAAATCTGGCTTGCAAAATGGATGCCCCTCCATTTTGCAAGCCAGATTTTGTAGGACGCGTGGTGATGCTCTAAGGGGTTTAGTGTGATTGTTCGTTACTTCGTTCCCTTGTGACCAAGTTCCTTTCTCTTCCCCCTTTCTGAAATAACAATGACTGTCACTCCTCAAATAGAAAGAATCCAGTGTTGTACCCAATGACTCCACCTGGCATCACACGTGTCAACTGCCACGTGGAAACCAAGGTGGAACCAACAGTAACGAGCTGAACCCCGTCTCATCAGGAGCCGGGCGCCCCCCCCCACCAAATCATCGAGATTGAATCAAGCCCGTCGCACTCTCATGCTCGCCCCTCTCTTTTCGATTTGGTCACAAGATTCCCATTGCACTCTCAAACGGGAGCAACTGGGTTTCTGCTAAAGATTTCGATCCCACTGCTAGTCTAGTGACGATGGGCCTCATGAGTAAGCTGCGAGCAGGCCGTCGCACCCCTTCTTCATCTTCTTCTTCTTCTTCTGCTTCTCCTTCTGCTTCCGAGAACAGTGCAAAGGCTTCTGCTCGACAGCTGCGTCCGGGCACGCGGGCGGAGCGCGCTGCAGGGGACACTTCGGGGATCGCAGATAGCAAGCGGGAGCTCGCGTTTGCCGCTGTGTTGGCTCTTGTGGGCATCGCCGCGATCTACCCTGCGCTCTACTTTGGGGTAAGAAGGAAGCACCGACATTCAAAGTCCTCCTCATTCTATCAATTCGTCTTGGAACATGTTGAATTGGATACGACTTAATCGCGCGCTCTAGAATGCCAAGTGGAAGAGAATGCACGAAGGATAGGTGAAATTTTAGGGGGTGATCCAAGATTGGAGTCTCAGAGTGTGGATTCTTGAAGTCTGAGTTCGGATTTCAACGTGTTCAATTGGATACTATTCAGTCGCCCTAGAATGCGAATGCGAATGGGAAGAGAAGTCTCGAAGGACACATTTTTTTATGGGGTGATCTAAGTTTGGAGTCTCCGAATTTCGGTTCTCAAGTCTTGTTTCGGATTAGGTCTGTAAGGTCTGTAACATTCGGAATTTTCATTTTTGCTGCTGAGTATAGTTTCTGTTAGTACACTAGTCAACCCTTCAACTCGTTCGATTGGATATAAATCAATCACCCTAGAATGCGAATTGGAAGAGAATAGACAAAGGAAACTCTAGTTTTATGCGTTGGAATCCCCTTATTTTCACAAGGGATGTTCGTATGCAATCTAATCACATTGAGGTTTGGTTTCACTCTTACAATTCCGAGCTCCAAAGAAGGGTCAACATTTAGAGTGCATGCAATCATGCCTAGTTGTCATTAATTTTTCAAGTTTTGAAACAAAATCGAAATGCATTCTAGGATACGAATTGAAAATGTGTTAACATTAGTTTACTTAGTCTCCTCTGTTCTTCTATGTTTAATATGAATATTCATATTTTTTAATCTAGTTTTCTTTTCTGGTAAGTCTTGTATTTTCTACTCGAAACTTTTTCTTTTATATATTTCGAAAATAACGCACCTAGTCCATTCATTTTTTTCTATTGAACGATGTGAATGGAACAATTTTTTCTCATTTTGTAACACAGTATCTCATGGTGTATATCCATTTGACAGCCCGTTTGAATGATCATTCACCCAGGCTTCAGTTCTGGACAGAAACACCTAATTCTGTGATGTTTTATCTTGTTTAGGTTCGCTCTCAGCCTCCGGAAATCAAAGCAGCCAAGAGCCATGGTAGGTCTTCTTAATGCTTCTTGTTTTCACGCCTTGCACTGGAATTCGTAGTACAGGATCTTTTGTTGGAATGAGAACAAGGGGAGCTAAATTTGTGTTGTCGTCTATGCAGCTTTAAATATGAAGAATTGGGTGAATTTTTCGTTAATTGAGAATCACAGAGTTGCACATAACACAAGAATTCTCAGGTTTTGATCATGGCCACATGTCCTGTATGAGAAAGCTTTGGTTTTTTTATGCATAAAATCTTTTCCATTGCTGTTTCTATCATGTGTGGGACAGTGGGGAGTCTGCTAAGCATTGGGCCTGGAAAAAGAAACCTTACAGTAAATTGGGTTTCCTCCTTCAGATCCTCTTTAGTACAAACTTACGATGTCTAACTGATGTCTATCAAGAACGAAGAGATATAGAATGTGTAAATTGTAGAGTTGGATATTATGTCATCACCATGTATGTTTGAATCTCGCAGATTTGAGCTGGATCCAAAAGAGAGCCTGGGCCTTCAACCTATATCCCATTTGCTGCTAAGGTCGGAATAACTCCTTCTGATTCAAAGATTACGAATGCGGGGGCTTTTATATTTTGATAGCCGTTTTAACTCTTCAGTTTGTAGTCTGATGTTTGTAGGGCTTGCTCAGGGATCTAACAATCAGTGATCACTTCAATGACTTGTTTGATTTCCAGAGCTCAGGTTGTCAACAGCCGCGGAAGACAAGAGATGATAACTCGCTCGTATGTATCCTATTCATAATTTAAGGGCAGTATAGAAAAGGAATGATACAGAGGAACCGGTTATGATAGATATGTTAAGAGCATAATTTACACCTTGAAGAAGCAAGCTCTGATTTTTGAATTCGAATTCAAAATCGTTCACTTCGTATGTATTGCTACTGAATTTTGCTGTGCTTAAAATGGAGATTCAGAGGGTGGAGTTGTTTGTGAACTTTTAAGAAAGAAATTGTTGATTCTCTTTTTAGGATTGTTCTAAATCAATGTGTTTGCATCCAGATATGTACCAATTTCAGATCATCATGCAAGAGGATACTTCGACCTGATGATCAAGGTCAGTCGATCTATAGTCTTATCTACTGTAGAATGGCAGAGTGAGGACCTCCTTAGCACCACTTAGAACGTTTTGAAGAGCTACCTGCATCATCTGAGGCCACATTCATTCCAAGTAGATCAGTGCATACGGGATCTAATTTCCTTCCAAGAGATTCAATTGTGGTTATTGAGGCTCTCTGTTGTGATTCGCTTGTGAAGATCCTCCCGGAAGGTTTAATGAGCCAACGTATTACTCGTCTGAATCCTGGAGATGGACTTGAAATGAGGGGGTAAGATCCTCTTCTGGAGTGCCTTTCCTTTTCAATTCAATGCACTGTAAGAATCGGCTATTGTAGTTGCAACTAGAGATTACCGATTAAATTCTTCTGTTGATGTTTGTAGCCCAGTCGGAGAGCTGCTGTACAAAGCCAACATGAAAAAGCATATGGGTATGGTAAGCTCACATGCAACCTTGTGGTTGTCACAACTTCAACTTCGTTCAGATCAGCTAGAATAGGAAACTCTGTTAGCTTGTATTCAGTTGAAGTGACAATGATGTGGTACATGACTTCATGCAAGAGCGTACCCGGAACAAGGAGGAACACAGCCAGTACTACACGTACAGATAGTGTGTTTTTAAGAACCGAATAGTTTCTTGACGTGAGTGAATGGCGATTGGGATGCAGATTGCTGGTGATATAGGAATCACACACATGCTGCAGCTGATCAATGCTATTATGTCAAATCCCAAAGATAACACTCAGGTGAGGCACAACCACCCTACATTACTAATACCAAGCATGAGAAGATTGTTTTGTTGTGCTAACTGTCTCCGAGGTGTGTCATACTTGATTTCTGTGTCTGTTACGGTTTAGTTATCTTTTTTACTCTTAGCTTTTCCCAGTACCTTCACTAATAGAGAACTCTTCACTACTGGAGGTATTATAGAGAACCTACCTGCGTTACAATTAGCAAGTTTTTTGTTCTTTTATGTTGCGAATTGCTTTAAATGTTGTTACATTGAATTGGATTAACCTCGCGGGGTTTTCTTACAAGCGTGACGTATTGAAAGTATAATTGGAACAAGTATACCTGAAGCAGCAACAAGGCTTCTCACATGGTACATGATGTTTAACGTCTTGCTTTTGGATATGGAACTTAATGGATTGTACGACAGGTCTCGCTTATTTATGAAACCGAGTCCCCAGAGGATATTCTGTTGAAGGAGAAGCTAGACAAACTATCACGAACGCATCCAAATTTTAAGGTGCATCACGTCACAAGCCATGGTTCTGGAGAGACTTTTCCTTGTTGGCTTGTTTGAATGAGCTTTTGCAGATTGGATTGGGATTTGATTGATGATCGTGATCTCCAAACTCATGTGGTTCTGTACGGACCGTGGGGTAGGTGTTTTATACTGTGAGCATAGGAGGTGGAGAATGGCAGGGTGGTTTGGGGCATGTCACGGCGGATATGATTTACAAAGCGCTGCCTCATCCTTCTTCTCGTACTCTTATTTTGGTACACGATTCTAGTCCGATAGCCACTTCATTTTAAACGTCTGAATCTGTTTACTACAAAATTGCACAAGCCTTGGCAATTGTGACAGCATTTAAAGCAGTTTCTAACGGAAATCCTATCATTTGTAACACGACCAGATTTTTAAAATAAACCTGGGGGGTGGGTTTTCTCCTAGTGATGGTGGAATTTGTATGTAGTCACCTCCCACATTTCGTAATATATCCTGGTGACAATTCATAGAAAATAACTCATTTCCATTGATTCAAAGTTTAAGTTTATCGCTGGTATACAAAATCCTTTTGCTTAAGATATTGCCAATCCACTCCAAGATTAACGTTGCAAAGAAAACTATAAATATTTTTTATTAACATATTAGATACCGTACTAAGTTCACTCCATCTGTTTCTGAAAAAGACCCATGTTTCTTTTGTGTTTTACAAAGGAAACACGGGTTTTTTTCAGAAACAGAGGTAGTATTATGCAATGAAACAATTGTTCCATCCTATTGGTCAGTCAACTTTTATTACTCAATTAGAACCCCATAACTGTTACATTGGTTAACACAGATTTCTTTTGCACATTTAAAATAAAAAACTAAATCTACATAATAGTAGAAATTGTATATTTCATATTTAAACTCATTTTATTGTTTAAATTGTAATGACATTGTGTCACTGAAAGATTTTGAAATGTCTTTGTGGGATATTGAAGCTTTGGGGACGTGACTGCATAGTGGTTTTACATTGAGGAACGCAGACCATCTTGTCAGGGTTGGACCATTCTTGTCACAGTTCTTATTTTTTAATATCCAACCTGAAAGTGCCCAAACCTGAATCTTTTACTTCTCATTGACGTTGCAGGTTAGTGGACCCCCAAAGCTAATGGACCGTGTTTGCGGAAAGAAAGATAAGGAGCGGTACAGTGGGCAGGTAAGTATGATATTGATGATATTGACCAGCGCTATTAGGTCACAAGATTATGACTATATCACATGAAATTTTCAGTATGTATCCCGGTTTAGGGTTTACACCTAATTGCTGAATTTTTCCTGTAGGTACTTGGACTTCTTAGAGAGCTCGGCTACAAGAATGAGCAGGTCCATAAGTTTTAGTGTAATTGGAAACATGTCATCACTTCGTTCTACGCCGTCGTTTCATTTTAAGCGCTGATACATTGATGTCTACAAGCTTTGTAAACTAGTGTGGTACAAAATAGAACCAGATCGAATAGGCAGCAGTATTGCTCCACGACCATCCTTGGAATGGGAAGGCATGTGTACAGTAAAATTACTACTTTTCAACTCTCTCTCAAGTGGGCGATTTCCGAGTGGATTCAATTCTGCCATTCTTGAGGTGGGGTTCCAAGCTTTCAATGATTCAAGTTTAGACCTTCAGATATCATTCAAAGTTTGTTCTTGGTTAAATCATGCGAATGTTCCTCGTTTTCAATATTTGCTGCTTGGACGTGATGTATTTTGAGCTGTTGTGTAATTGCTTCTCAAGTGTTTTGTCCTCATTCATACTTTCCTTCGTATGTAAGTTAAGTCATCACCTTCTACAATTTCATTCTTTGAGCGCCGTGTTCAATTTAATTCTTTATCTCCTAATCGCTGTGAAGTCCATGCTCTGGATCATAAACAAAGTGCTTTGGAGTGATATTTTGTCCAAATAACTTTTGCATTCATCCCAAGTATGTTTGATTCTTCAAAATGAACCTTTCCTTATGATCAAATTGATGATATTGAGTTACATCGTATATCTGTACATTCAAGGATAGAAGCAACAATGTCCAGAAAGTAAACAATGGATTTGGGCATCATTGAAAGGGTTAAAACACCAAATTTTTCTATGTCTTAATGATACCCAAAACATGATAGGCAGACTGAATTGAGTGAAAAGAAAGTGAATATTGGCAAGGATATTGAAGCAGCAAAACCAAACTCCAAAACATTATTGTTTACTCAAGTTCCCCTCAGTAGGCTGGATATTATGGCTTTTACTAGTTGGTGAAAACCCAAAAAATATCCATGATCAGTTTCTGAAAATTCTGCTGAAAATTCAAGCAAAAGGTCAAGCCTGTAATAGAGATCAACAAGTTGACATATTAACGAAGAAGAAACAAATATTACGAAAAATGTTGTGACTACAGAAAAACACCCTTGCTTGAAATACAGGAGGCACACATGAACTACAAGAAGAAAAAGTCAGTCATTTGATGAGAATTCAAGCCCTTTAAAAGGAACCGGCATCTGCAAGTTCCCACGTTACGTAATTAAGAAAATACAATTGTTATGAATGATGTTATAATTACAGAGAAACACCGATGTTCAAAATTAGAAAGCGACTTGAATATGATAAATGGAGGGGCAAATACATGTACAAGCCAAACATGAACTAAACGGAAAAAAAATCTATCGTCAGTTGGTACAAATTCAAGCAGAAGGTCAAGCCTTTTAAAAGGAACCAGCAGCATCCACAAGTTCACACATTAACTACTGTAAGTAAGAACAATAAATGTTATGAATAATGTTATAATTACAGAGAAACACCGATGTTCAAAATACGAAAGCGATTTGAATATGATAAATGGAGGGGCAAATACATGTACAAGCTAAGCCAAACATGAACTATACAAAAAAAAAAATCAATTCAAGCCAATTGGAACCAGTTCTAGACAAACAGTTGGCGGCGACTAGAAGAAGCATTGCTCCAAGCGCTGAGCTCCCTCACCGTCTCTTCCACCAGATCCTTCACAATCATTCTCTCCACTGCCAACCCCACTTCCTGCAGCTCCGTGTGGTAGTCCGACCACTGCTGCCCTCGCCCCTTCACCAAATCCTTCTGCAGAATCACGTAAACCGTGTCACACACATCTTCAGCAGCCGCACACGGAATGTCCACAAGCTCAGCTAAGACCTCCTTCACGCCCAAACGCCGGTTCCTGAGCAGGTTCCAACGCGACCCAGGCCTCAACTCGGGTCTCAACTGCGTCCCCAGCAAGCGCTCCAGCACTTCGTTCACGCAGTCGAACAGGATGCGTCTGTCTAAGACGTCGAGTTCGTTGGAGTCTCCTCGTTGGCACTCCAGGTGGTCGAAGGTCATGGGGTCGATGACGTAGTTGCTGGATTGAAGCTCCGTTGGGAAGCTGCAGGCGTGGAGAAGCTCCTCCACGTATAAGCTCTCTTCGTCTGCGTCTTTGAGGCACACTCGCTGGTGTTTAATGTGGCGGTGGGGAGGTGGTTGGGGGATGGGGAGAGATGGAGTGTCGAGGGTGTCTTGGGATGATTCTGGTGGTTTTAATGAGGGTGAGGCTTCTTCCAAGTCTAAGTCGAGAAACCTTGCTGAGCTCCAGCGCCGGTCTTTCTCCGATCGTTGGCTTTGTTCTGCACACAAGTAAGTACGAGAGGAAACTATCAGACGAGGTCGCAGGAAGTCATGGCCATTTTGATTGAGGTTGGCGTGTGAAAACAGTAGAGTGTAAACGGGGTTTGATCAGTTTTATATCAGTGAAGAACGCTGCATGTGTTGGTGAGAAAAGAAATGAAATGAAGGTCCGACCTGCATGTAATTAACTTACCGACCGGTATGCTAAAAATCGTGAGGTTCCTTTTGGGCTTCTTGTTGATCCTTAAGTTTTAGGGATTAAAGAAAGCTATCAATGAACTGTAATTTTAAAGGTGAAGTTGCGGTGAAGTTGCAAATCGAGGCAGTTGAAGTGGAGGAGAATTTGCCATTGCATTCATTATTTTAAGGGAACGGACATGTCAAGCAAGCTGGGTAAAGAATTGACGTTATGAGTTGGGATCACTGGTTGCTTATTAATACCTTGAAGGCTGACGACACTGGTCTTGCCCGCCTTTGGACTAGGCGTCAGTTCCTCATCAAAATGGGAGTTGTCCAGCACAGAGACAGGACTGGGTTGCTCAGCCACGTCCGCTTGTGCATCCTCGGAAAAGTCGATCTTCTTGATAGAAACACCACGAGGTGTTTTCACCCCCTCGTCTATATCTATACTCTTTTCCCGAGCCTGCATTCACAGGACAAAGTATCCATTAATATTCTTAGTTTACAAAAAGCATGCGAACACAAATAAAAGCTAGTACGCCATCAGACAGTAACCGAAAATATATTAACAGCGTGATGGAGCTCAATCTCACCTTGGGGTCCGTTCTAACACTATGATCTCTTGCATTTGCGTGCGTTGTATCTCCACTTTGGTCCAAAGCCCCACCTTGAGTGGCCCGCACCTCGCACCTTGAAGGAGCTTGAAGACCTCCAACCTTGCTCTCAGCCGGCTGCTGTGCTTGCGCAGCTAAAGGGACACAATCAGAATCCGGTTTTGCAGGCCTATTTACATTCGATGCCTGCCCATTTTCACCACCAACAATGCGCTCTTTCGTTTTGGCGACACTTTTCAGACCACCTAGAGCACTCGTGGGCCGCGTTTTCATGGGCGATTTGCTGGTGTCTTTTGCAACAGGCCGCTTCGACCGCAAAAGACTCATACTGGGTGAACTTCCACTCCTGACTTTCGCAGAGCTCGCAGTGTCTGCAGTGGCGGTTTTCTCCGCAATCTTGGAGAGCAGCTTGCCCTCAGAGCTGCTGCGTCGTAGCAGCCTGGGCGTATCTGGATCCCCACTGGCTCTCTCCTTGAGAAACTCTTGCTTTGTGGCATTCGCTCTCAAATGCGCCAGCGACGCTTTGCTTTCTTCCCGGTCCTTCACAGCCACTGCTTTCCTTCGCACTTTGCCAACCTCCGTCACTCGCGTAGTTCCACTTTCGACGCTTCCTGGGCACCTCGGCGATACGGAACTGGGCGAACATGAACGAGTGGGTCGACTCTCGTGCGAATTGTTTGTGGCTGTCACCCCACGGGAACTGCGAGGGCTAGAGTCTCGCTGCTGTAGCTCCCGTTGAGGCAACTCAGACGCTGACTTCGTCGGGCGCGCTGCTGCTGCAGGTACTCCTCGTTCACGTTCCTTCCTGGACTGCCGTCCATTCGTACTCTGTGAAGAAGACTCTGGAGCTTGTTGCAAAAGGGGCTCCTGCTCGTTCACCACCGCCCTGTGATACGCTCCCACGCTTTTGTTCATTGCCCTGCACACAATAATGGATCCAGTCACGTCAGAACGATGGATCCAATCACTTGGAGAAAACTTCAAACATGGGTCTTTCCCCAATACATAGGCCTTGTTTCAAGAGGTCGCTCAACGAGCGTCTATCACCGAGGTTTCATGGTTTTGTAATGACGAATTGGTTTGCTCAATATGCCAAACTTTACGCCACTGGAAGCAGTGAAGAGCAATGGTGCAAACTATGATTTTACCTGCTGAGGTTTTTGGGTGTGGTCTCATCGGCAGGATGATATTTCCTGGCACTGTCCGTGTCCGTCAACACCACCCCACATGGTTGAGTACATGGTTTCGTACTCGGAGCAAACGAAGCAGCGGGCGCTTTACACGACATGGACCGTGTAATGACCGGCTTCACCACGACAAACGCCTCCTCACTTCCATCTCCTTGAGCATGCTCAAGCAAAGAGTCCTTGTGAACCTCCAGAAGCGCTCGAGGAAACACATCAGGAGCATGGTCGTGAAACTCAACTTCGCTGTGATGCTCCTTGGCGACTGCGCTACTGCTCAGTCTGGGAGGAAGCGATTGAGACCGCCGCTGGCACTCCTTCACTTCCTGGCACTCCTTCACTTCCAGGCGCTCCTTCTCTTTCAGCCGCAGCGCCTCCGCCTGCTTGCGGCGCGAGGACCCGTGCAGCAGACCCTTGAGTTGCATGGCCTCAAAGATATGCCACAAAGACCTCCGCCCTTGGGGGGCCTTCCTCGCCAACCGAGGTGCAGCTTTGGGCTCATCGTTGCTCTTGCCAAGATACACGCTCTCCTCGTCTTGCTGCTTCACAACGTGATCCTCGGAGGGTATTATTGCAATATCCTTGAAATTATATGGCCGCTGCTCATGCCAGGGACACACCACAAGTGAGTCGGACTAACCCACAGTCGAAAGGTAACAAGGGTAAATTTTTGGAAAGAAGAAACTGTACCAGAAATTGCAAACCAACGTTGATTGCCTGAGATGACTACTCTGGAACAAGTGAAGTCAATTCCAGAGTTCTATACGAGATCTCACCTGCGTGGCGAGGCCTTCAGAGCTAGTGTTAGTATTGGTTTGGGAATCGAGCTCCTGTTGGTGCTTGGCAGCGAAATGGTCGTGAATGGACGACGACTCATTGAAACGTTGCGTCTGACGCCCGTGATGAAAAGCCTCTTGATCCGAGGCATGATGCGCGTAGTCGTAGTCATCAGGAGGAGATGGCGGTGGCGGGGGTGAAAACTCGAGATTGTGCAGAAACGCTTGGTCGTAGAGCTCCGTTTCCATGTTTGAAAATCTGGTTGCCGCTTTGCTAGGCGTGGTGGTCGTCGTTTCCTTTGGTACGAGCTCGTCTAATCCCATCAATCGCGCCACCACATTAGAAGCTTTCCGTCCGGAAGATTGTCTGCAAAAATTCACGTCATGGTTGGGATCTTTCGGGTCGAGTAGTTTGAGCTTCCGCGCTGCGAGAGTGCCTGTTTCGTTGTCGCGCCCATCGACAGAGAGGCGTGGGGCAATGCAAGCGCGCGGCGCGTCGCGCGTGCCATCCACTGAGAACCGATGCTCGTCGCGGACCGCTTTCTTCTCCCCGCGCAGAAGAAACTCTTTGATGTCCGCCGCGCGATTGAAATTCGGTTGCAGCTCGTCACGGAAGCGGGAAATCGGTCGCGGCGAGGCGTCAACAGAGACGCGGCGGTCGTCGACTGAAACAGATAGCCGCGGGCCTTCTTTCAATTCCACCGTCAAGCGCGTCACGTCGCGTCCGTCTCGTCCGTCGAGTTTCTGCTTGTGCAGAAGTGCCTCGCGCTCTTTGCTTGTGAGGCGCGGGGAGCCAGTTGAGCTTCGCAGCCCGTCCTTCCAGTCGGACAGCATTCGCGATGGGCCGCGACCGCCGACAGAGCACGACCGCGGCAAATCAGCCGGCGCGTGACGAGCTGCTGGTGGCGCATCCGCGACCGCGACCGATGACCGGTCCTTGCCATCAACAGACGCCGAGCGCGGCAAATTCTTCATCAAGTGCTGGCCATGGCTGACCGCGTCCACCGAGAGGCGCGGCTTCTCTGCCTTGTGGCTGGGGAACGACGGACGCTGGTGGTAGTCGCGCTCGAAGGACGCGCGCACGATGTCGCGGATGTCAGACGTGGGCGCGACGCGCGAGGGGACGATGACATTCAGTGTCTTGTTGTTGCAATGAAGAAGCTCACTGCGCTCGTCGTGGTGGTGCTCGAAGCTCGCGTAACGAGAAGTCGTGCAATCGCGAGATGGATCCCACACGCTCGACTCTTCCGAGTACATGGGCGACAGGTCCAAGTTCGATTTCTCGTCGGGTGAAGTGCGACTCTCCGTTGGCGTCTCGAACGACTTCGTGAAAATCTCGCTGCTGTCGGAGTATGCAGGGCGGTGGTGAGGCTCCGCATTCTTGGGGACTGCGAAACTGTCGCCCGAAATGCGCTGCGACGAGTCGTCCTCAAACTGCAACACAAACACATTGGTCACCACCAATCTGAGATTCAGGATGCATTCGATCGCACCGGCACGAGAGGTTCGAGAGAGGCAATGTGGGTTGCGCGCTTGTTTGCTTACCATCCAATACGGATTGTTGTTGTGACGGTGGTGGTGGTGGTCATGGCGCGGCGTCTCGCAGGCTGATGTGGGCTGCGATTGGCCTGCAATCAAAAAAAATCAATCCCAAAAGATTCAGATCGTGACTAGCTGCATTGTGCGCTGTGAGCAGGGGACGCAAGAAGAGGAGTGAGTGAAGCAGTGCTAAGTTAGTTACCACTGCCGGCGTTGCTGACGCGCTTGGAGCCATAGCGGCGACCCAGCGCTTGCCTGTCGAAGATCTGAAAGAGTCCTGCCATGCAGCCCAGTTGGTGTTCCAAGGACTTGGGGTCTTCGGCCAAGGCTTTCAGCAGGTCTGCTGACACGGGCATTGCTGCAGCGCCTCTCCTCCGTTTCTTCACGATTCCAGCTTCGCTTTGGCACTTGCGCTAGCTGCTGCTTCAAGGTTTCATCACCTCACAGAAAGAAACCAATAATCGCAGCTCTCGAAGGGTGCTCTATCATCCTTCACCATCTTGCAACTCTGCATGAAAGAAAACCAAAATCGCTCGTTACTTCCCTCGCCTTTTGTGAAGTTTATCCTCAAAACGTCGTAGTTCTAGCTTCCAGAGGCAAGCAGACACAAGCGTATTACATTCCAATGCCATAATTGTATTAAAATTCTTTCACATTTCGAGCGTTGCTAAGTAACTAAGGTCATGTGAGGGCGAGTAACATCAATAAGCGAGCTCGTACTGCAATTTTGTTCACGACGCAGGGACATTATATTCATGAAGCAGCAGCTGAGCAATTCCTTCCTCCTGATCAGAAACAGAGTACCATTACAATCCTCTCCAAACGAGGTCCTCACTCACTGCTGGCAGCTGATCTATATTCTATGCATTGCATGATCCTGTACGTTCACATGTTGCTGTCCACCAACGTAATTACGCTTCTTCCGCCCCTGACAACCAAGTGCATTGCACTGATTGCACTTGCACGCTAAATTTAGTATCCAGAAAACCACCCAAACAATCCCCAAACCTCGTTCTTGTGACACCAGCAAGCCACCAACTGTAACCTCGACATGTATGCAAGTACTCCAACAACTTCAACACACATTCAAGCAACATTCACCATATCCTCGGCCAAATGAGCAACCCACCCAAGCTCTCAAAAAAGCAAGCTCCACCGTCTGTCAGCATACATGTCTCTTCAGAATCTGCTTACACCCTGCTGCTGCTGCTGCTGTTGCAGCTGGAGCTCCAGTTCACAAACTCGACTGGCAACTCTCGTGCAGAAGACATGGAGAAGTGCAGCTGTAAAACAGGCCAATACTCTATGGCACCGGCAATGCTGCTGCTCCCCCCCATGTCTTGCGATTCCCACCAAATGGAACCGACATGGAAGTGGAGATGGAGAAGACGAAGGAGCGCGGGTCTGCCTAAGTTCGCTCCGATCTCAGATTCACAGGCGTCACTTATTAGCTTGGAGACTCTGCGCAATGGGGTCTGTCTGTCTCTCTGTCTCTCTGTCGCTGTGCAGTAACTCTCGTACAGACCGGCGGGGTAGACCTGCGCGTCATCCAGAAAACAGCAGGCTGCTGCTGAGGCCAAAGCCCTGGAGGCAGGGGAGGAGGGGAGGAAGACGAACGAGACTGTCTGAGGAAAAAGGGGCCATTTCTTTCTGGCTGGGAAGGTACAAAGGTAAGAGACAAGGAAGGAAGGGTAAAAATAAAAAATAAAAAAAGACGGAGGGGGGAAACCCGCAGTTAGTGTATTTACCCCTATATTGACGATTTGAGAAAAATCAACATAATGTACTCTTTGGAAGCATATTTTGGAATTGATGAACAAATGAAAGATGTAGGCTTTGAGTTTTAGATTCCATCTGTACGGTTAGATTCACCAATGCTATCACCAATTTATTTTTTAAAATTTGAAAGGAAATTTTTTTAATTTCTTTGAAATTCAATTGCAAGCAAAATATTGTCATTTATAAAATAAAATCTGTTGAAGTGGATTTGAAATGAGGTTCTCTTGATATGGTGATTTTTTGAATTCTTTTTGTTCTTTAAATCCATGACTTCATTTTTGCAAATCCAGTTTTGAACTAGAGTCAATGCAATTTTGACTTGGTCAAATACTTGACACACTTCCACATTTGTAAATTTAGAAAAAAATATGTACTATGGTAACACCAAATCCAACTATTAGATAGGATGACAACTTGATAAAGTATCTCCACAAATTAGGATGACTTTCATTCAAGCAATAATGAGAAAGAAAAGTGATTTGTGATTTGTTCGTTATTTAGAAATTGGACGTTAGAGCACTTCATGGTTAAGGTAGGAGGCTTTAAAAGTGCACAAGCTCTAAAACCGCCCACCTCCTCAATTGTACACTATTTACACATGTTGCTTCTATGTAGCCTTCATCAATGTAAGTATCTGGCAACTCTCAATCACCCCCCCTATTCTGCCATTCAAAAATAATTTTGAATAATATACAATATAATTGACATTTTTTGTCTTGCATGATTAACATTCGATTCTTACATAATTTCGATCAAGTAAACCAAATTTCGGTTTCAAGAAAGTGAATTCCATTTTTGGTGAATTGTTTCATTAAATTTTAACGATTTTACACGATAATTCATTGAAAAATATTGATGATCAATTTCTTAAATTTGATTGCGGCAAAGTAGCATAGGAAACATTTATACGCGTATCTTTCCTTCAATAGGTATTTCCAAAAAAAATTAGAATTTCTTCACAAAGGTTTCAAAACTCTCGTGTTTTGATTGTATACATATTGTGTAATCAAATGTTTAGATTTTGGTGACCATTTTTGGTCATTTATAGGAGTCACATTTTGGGTAGTGTTAACTATGTAAAGACTCCATAGACCTAAATGGTCTAATGAATGACTTCACTGTTAACTATAAAAATAACAAAAAATTGCGCCTATTGGTTTATTAATCAAAGTATTTGGGTGACTACCTTAGTCATGAAGGTCACGTCCTTATGAAGTTACCCCCTGAAAGACCATAATGCTACTGAATGACTTCTGCAACATCATTTTTTGCACCCGGAGTCCTTCAAGGAATAATTATGGGTGTACATACTTTATAGCCCACTTCTTTCTGGCCTGGTTCGTTTCTTTCCAATCTGGGTCATTTCTTTCTGGTATACAGTCAATTTCTTTCCAATCTGGGTCATTTCTTTCTGGTATACAGTCAATTTCTTTCCAATCTGGGTCATTTCTTTCTGGTATACAGTCAATTTCTTTCCAATCTGGGTCATTTCTTTCTGGTATACAGTCAATTTCTTTCCAATCTGGGTCATTTCTTTCTGGTATACAGTCAATTTCTTTCCAATCTGGGTCAATTCTTTCTGGTATACAGTCAATTTCTTTCCAATCTGGGTCATTTCTTTCTGGTCCATGGCCCCCCTTTTTTTTTTTCCCTTCTTTGCTTGCTCTGGTGTCCTTGCGCAGATGCATGCTACCAGTTTTAGAGGGGACATGATCACCCGACACCAGCAGTGACGGGTGACAAGGAACGGGGCTGGCTCGCAAGCTGGCTTCCATCATGAGGGGCGAGCTCGACTTTGCGAGTGAGCCTCAATGGTAGTTGAACAAGTAAAAAAGTAAGTCGCACTTCGAAGGTGTCATTTATGAGGGCATTCAATTACCCCCCCCCCCCCCCTCCTCTCCCTCCTTCCCTTTGTGTCCATGGGAGCGGTCAGAGGTGAATCTCATCAAGTTTTACCTCACCCCCGTGAGTCGCGCTGTAACGTAACCTAATAAACGTAAGTTACTTCCCTCAGTTTTCGGTTTAGGTTTCAGTTTCACGGTGCAGGAGATGAATGATGAATGGTGATGATGATGATGTTCAGTCGTCCCTGCTCAGGTCTTTTGCCTGCGTGTCGTGGAAGAAAGCAGAGTATGATTTTTGCACTCTTTATGGTGGAGATGGCGGAGGTGGCGGAGGTGGCGGAGATGGCAGGATGGGATGGAAAGGGGTGTGTGTCTCGTCGGTCGAATTCATAGAACTGGGGAAAAAACACAGAAAAAAGGCAACCACTAAGGAAATATGCAGATGTACATTTTGCTTTCTTCAATGTACCAACAGTGTACATTTCAAGAGGTGGTCGATTTTTTTTCTAGTAACCAGTGCGTTTCAACTTCAAACTCTTTGTTACTGAAATTCCACCCAAAGTCTGCAAAATATAGGAAACGGATTGGGATTGGATGTCATTCCGTTCCATGTTTTTTTCATCCTACGAAAAAAATTTACTGGGAAATTGTTTCAAGGAGTTACCTTCTTCCCCCCCAAATACCAATGAGCTCTTCAATAAGAAGAGCAGTGACTACCTTGTTAGTCTTACATTTCCAATAAATATTTCAATTGAATTGCTCGGGCTCAATCATCTCAAGCAGCAGCCTTTTCTGTGGGTTTACTTACACTCTTCCAGAGTGGTTAGTAAGAATATCATAAGTATTCCAGGTCTGGAACAGAGTAAAAAGATGTACTGGACTGTGTGTGTGTGGTGTGGTGTGGGGGGTCCATTTATAACACACTACAAATGCCCTTTATTAAGGGTGCATTAACTGAGATTTTCTCCTTCATAGCACTGAGCAAGTGATAAGACTTCCGCACTAAATTAGAATTAACTAAGTTGTTCTATTTGCAGGACGCTAAAATCCGTCCCTCAAAGTGGGGCCTGCACCTGCAGCGTGAGTTTTACCCCTTGCTGCAGAAAACACATGAATTTTATTTAATTTTCCACACATGATAAAATTTACAAATTTTGAATTCATATTTGCAATCAAACAGAGGTGGTAAACATGGAATTAACACAACACGAAATAGGAGGCCTGTTTTTTTTAATCAACTACCCTTGTAGAACACAGAATTCATCTTGTAGGGATGGGTGTAAGGTAACTACACCTAAAACCGTACAAATAAGCAATTCAACATGGTTTCCATTATTATGTTGGAAAGCCTTTGGGTGTGATCTTGTTGAAAGCCAAAAGGAAATTCTAGATTCTATGAGAATGCATTCTTTTGAACTCCGTATGAGTAAACTAAGAATTTTCAAAGTGTTGAAAATAGAATTGAGGGTAACCAACCGTAGACTCTCATGAATAGTGGAAGTACATTTTAGGCAAGAATCTAACTTGTGTGGTTTTAGAAAACGTGTGATTTAAATTGTAGTTACCTTAGAGTCCAATTTCATTAAAAGAAACCTCCAATTTTACCCATAGATTGGTGAAATTGAACCACCGATTCCTACCAAAGGCAAAGGCTTCTAAATTTTCTGGTTGACTCAAATTGATATGCTTATGTCAGTTCATTTCTACACTATCTGCACAAGAGAACATTGACCTAGGCTCAAAACAAATGAAAAAAATGACACCCAATCTAACATGTGTTGATATGAATAATATTTAAAGATCTCTTTGAGGGGATGCGGTATCTATGTAGTTGGTTTTTAAAATGATTTTTTTTGTTTTTGTCAACAAACAAAGCAAAAATTGATTAACTTTTTTGGGACAATTTCTCTCAAAAAAACACTCCCAGGTTTTTTAGGGGTTAAATTAAAAGTGTAAAGGCTTGAATTGAAGCTGCACCTTGTGATATTTTTGTGATATTTAGACAAAAATGTACCCGGCACAATTCCGGGCCTGTCTTGATCAGTTCGCTCTCCGTCTTGTTGTATCCAATCCGTGTTTGTCAAAGCTTGGGGTCCCCTAAATTTCAGATTTTTTTTTTTAAACACATACTAATTAAGCTTAGTAGTGTCACATTTACAGTTAGTTTTTTCACTCACACAGACTGTATTTGTTTATGGTAAGTTATAATAACCAAAAAAGTTTAGTTTCTACACCACATCAAAGCCTTTAAAACATTGACTTCTAGATACTTGCTTGCACCTACCTTTACCTTGGGTTTAGGAAACCAGTGCTCCAGTTGGAAAATAATCAAATGGGGGTGAGTGCTGATGAAGACCCCGACAGGCCCATTTTCATGATGTCGAAGACAGGGAATGATAAATTCCAGACATCTGTCAAATTTCCGTCTGTCTGTCCGTCCATCAGTAATAAAAACTTGACGAGACACAGGGTGATTTGACATCATTCATTCACTGGAACATTCGAAATGATGGATAGTTAAAGTGACATTGGGCACGGCATCAGTCGGATACGGTTTTAGGAAATCGGTGGTAAAATGATGATTAATCGGCATTAGGATATCAGAAGGTTAACAAAATCATTAGATATCGGAAAGTTAACAAAATCATTACATATTGGAAAGTTAACAAAATCATTAGATATTGGAAAGTTAACAAAATCATTACATATTGGAAAGTTAACAAAATCATTGCAATGCTACTTTTACACATGGACGTGGAGATTTTGTCAAATTTGAAACATTTGGATTTATTTGTAATAGTCAATTATATTTTTGTACAATTGTGATTGTTGATGTTTGTTCTGTTGGAATAAAAGTATGTTCTGTTGGAATAAAAGTATGTTCTCCCTTGGTGTTAAAGGATGTTATTACTGAGAACAAATTTAGACCTACTTTTGGATTGGATTCACATTGCAAACATTACCCCTAACATCAAGTACGAACATACCCTAATTTTGAAGATAATTGAAGTCATTAGAAAAAAATTCAAAACTGCAAAAGGCCGCAAGATTGCATGGCAATAGTGCAATTACAGGGGAAAATACATAAATAAAATTTAAAAATAAAAAACTAGGAATATGATGGGACACTACTAATGCCACATCAGACTGTTGATTTCAAAAATATTAAATTTTTTTGGAAATTAAATAAAATCTTTTCAATATTTGCACCGCGGAGGTGCCAAAAATGAAGATCAAACAAACCTTTGCAGGGTTCAGATTTTATCTAATGTATGTTTATTAGCAAGAACACCATTTATAGCTCAATGTTTTATTTTTTCTAAAGATTTAGCATTGGCCTTTTAATCATTCTTAAATGTATCTTCTCCATTGGCCTTGGCCCTTTACATTCATGTAAGTTACTTTCATTTATTTCAGCAAATGACATTATCTTTCTAAGTCAAGATGGGGTTCCAAAGAAAAACATAAGTATTATTTTGTGATTGGAAGAAATGTACATTATACTCTCTTATAGGAATAACATAATTTCAAAAATAATTGCACCCTTAAGAAGTTAAATTTGTGTAGACACTTTAAGTATTGATCCAAATTCCAAAAGAAGGAACTGGCATTACTAAAATTGATTTATAATCATTAAAAGTGCAAACATTTGTAAACAAGAAGAAAGAACTAGAATACACATGTTAATTCATTTCATTCTATCAAAGAAATAAAAGTTCTATTATCGAAACAAAGTTGCAAAAATTGTATTTAAGACTAATAATATAATTCCAACTAGCATCTATTGAAAAATTTATTTATTTATATTCAAAACACTTATTTACACAATGGAGAATTGAAGATCTTTACCCCAAAAGGACAATAAGTTTTCATAGAGCTTTTGAAAGCCTTGGATAGTATCTTCCAAAGTGCATTTTGAACATTACTTTTTGAATTGTTCATTACATTAGTAACACCCACGAAAAATAAAACCCCGTAACTCCATCATTGTCCCCACTCAAAAAAAGCTATGGTGTCAATTCTTGGAATAAACTCCGGGTTTCAAAAAAAAAAAAAAAAAAGCTATGGTATCCGAAAGTAAACATTCAATTTGGAAGGATTGCTAGTATGTGACTCTTGGAGCCTAGGCACATATATTATAAGCACCTTCTATGGTTATAGGGTATCCATGTTAACCCTAAAGGACCAATGCCTTTTTTTTTTGCTTGAAACCACTCAAAACTGCCATTTTTATAGCAATGAGTAAAAAAAATTGAATTTTTTTTTTGGCACATCTAACAATAAAATCTTGTATCCTACTAGTATAAGAATGTATGGAATAAATTTCAGAAATTTTGACCGCACAGATTGCAAGATATCTACAATTAAAGTAAAAAGAACAAGTTTTTCTTCACATTGTTGGACTAGATTTTTTGATGTTAAACCTTCTTAACTTAAATTTTTTGCACTACATAGTTTTGATGTTTAAATCTTTATGGTTGGAAATTGAGTTGAGAATCTAGGGGGGAAATTAATTTTCATTCTTAAAAAATTTGCTGAATAGAAGTAGGTAAGAGATAGAAAAAAAATCTAAATTATTAATATCTCTAAGATGGAATTAAAGCGCACTAATCCTAATGGTGAGATTGTTCTAGAAAACAAACTATACCATGTGGATTTTTTTTTAAACTGTAAAAATTGCGTTTAGAAATGAATCCTCCGAGGGTTTTTTTTTACAAAGATGCTTAGGTTGCCCCCAAAACAAGATTGTCCATAACTTTCACAATACTTATCCAAGTGAAATGAATAAAAACTTTCCACATAGACAAAAATATAATCTAAAAAATAATATTAAAAAAAATTCAATTTTTCAATTTTTTTTTTGGCTACCTAATTTCCCTTGTTTTGAGCTTCTTTGGACATAACTTTTGTTCCATGCACCAATTGAAAAAAAAATTACATTCCCACAAAGATAATCAGCTTTTCTATCTTCAAAAAAAGTTTCAAAAAATCATGACAAGAAATGAGACCATATGTACTTATCCAAAATCCAATTTGTCATCCAAAGGGACAATGGTCCTTTAGAGGTTAAAGGGTCCTATGTTTTAAGTATCTATTGTTATAAGTACCTTGAGTTGTTGTAGAGCATGTACTTATACTTAAGCTCTAAGACTCTTAGACTCACATGCTAATGTCGTTGCCATGTGTTCAATTAAGACACGTATCTTTTGTTCACTGTTGAGATTGTGGTATGGGAAAAAAATTGAGTCCAAAATTGTTGTTTAAAAAATTGCCTCATGTATACTTACACATAATTTTGTACGTGCATGGTATTCTTCCCACAAAAATTGGTGTATGCTATGCTCATTCGATAGGCCTAAAATTTGAAAATTTGATGTACACATATGTGGCACAATATAGTATGCAATGCCACGAATTTCTCACTTTCCAGAGTGCAAAAATTTCACTAAAACAGTGGTCAAAGTTGGATGATGTGTCCAGAAAAAGAAGCTTTTACTCCATTTTCAACCTTATAATCATACAATCTGTGAGGTCAAACATCATGAAACTTTGTCCACACATTGATGGGCTACCATACTTCAAGATGATATAAATACCCTAATACCTAGACCCTAAAAATCCAAAAAGAGTTTTAAAGGGTCAAACTTCTACTGGACATGCGTAATATACAATATACTCAATATGCAGATTAGATTTTTTCATAAATGATTAACAATGATCTTAAAACATATATAATTAAATTTGCAAAACAAAATGCATATTTGCAAGATTTTGTGAATGAGTACAAAGTCAAATAGCCATGGTAAATAACACTTTCATTAATTCATCAATGTCAACTACCACCAAATAATGGCCAGGGTGAACTGGACCCCTTGCTCGTCCTGCCAAAGTCCATCCAGGGGTGCATATAAAAAAAAGTCCCCTATTTTTGTGCCGTGTAATATCTATTTTCTACAGCCTTCCACAGCTAATTTTGGGCCTCTGATTGGAGATACGAATTCAGAATTTACAAAAAAAATCATGCATGGAAAATAAAAAAATTCAGGGTTTTTCCAGGGGGACAAGCGAGGGGTCAATTCACCCTGGCCCAAATAATGCACATATTAAGAGTAAATCGTAAAGTGTGTGCAATGAGGGACCATAAGCTAGGGTTTGAGAAAAACATAGGATGAAGCTCCCAAAACCACCCAAGCTAGGGTATGATGGAATTTGGTGTTGTATTTCTTTTGTACATCGAGGTACAATAATCTAACAATTGGCCTATTTGAGCCATGCAATTTTTTTTTATAATGTGGAGTTTATTTGGTATATTTTGGTAAACATAATTATCATTGCATCCTTACACAATCCCAATCAATCATACCAAATTTTGGTTTCGTAAGAGCAAAATTTTCATTTTTTGGTGAGTTTTAAAAGTCAATTTTCATGGTTTTACATGATATTTTATTAAAAACAATTGGTGATGAATTTTTGTAATCCAATTGTATAGATACGCAGGGAACAACCATATACACACCTTTTTCTTTTCTTTTCTTTTCGAACAAATGGAAAGTACCATTGCATTAAAAAAAAGAAAAAGAACAAGAGCCAAGCCGAGGCTGGCAAATGAAGAGATAAGAGCAAAACAGAAAAAAGGAAAAGCAAAGGATGGACCAAGAACCAAAATGAACTATGCACACTTTTCATATTAAAAACAAACAAACACCATTAAGTAATAAAAATATAATTTAGGAAGAGTTCAATGTGAAGTGTTACATGACCAAACTTTGTAAGATAGATATCTCTATATCAATTAACTAGATTTTGGCAAATTAATTGCTCCATCTTGCTCAAATGTAGAAAATTAGTTACTATGTGAAGGAAAAATGGAAAAATCTATTTACAATGAAGAGGTCTATTTTTACAAACGTTGGGCACTATCACCCCAACATAAAAATCTCTATAGAGGGAATTGTGAAACTTTTTTGGAGATGCTTGTTGAAGGGAAGATGTGGATATGGATGTTTCCTACATATCTCCACAGTCAAATTACAAAAACCCATCACCAATTGTTTTCAATAAAAATATCATGTGAAACCATGTAAACTAACTTTGAAAATTCACACAAAATGGAGTTTTGCTCTTATGAAACTAAAATTTGGTTTGGTTGATTGGGATTTATATAAGGATGCAATAATGATTATGATTACCAAAATATACCAATTAAATTCTATTTTATTTTATATAAAAAAATAAAATTGCATGGCTCAAATAGTCCGGTTGTATGATTATTGTACCCTAGTGTTCTATAAGTAAGACCACCCATTTCTAACCAGGGACCAATTCCCAACCGGTAGTGCCTCTATTTCCAATCAAGGCTTGTAATCTATTTTTTATTTATTTTTAACTTTGGAACTAGTAAGATCATGACATATGTCCTAAAGTATGCAAAAAATAACAAGAAAATAGATAGTAGGAAGCTAGTTCTTGAGTGATCGGAATTGGTTCAGAACACTTTTTGGCCCCCAAAATTCACAGAAATTTCAGTTTTGCAAAAAAAATTCTGAAAATTTCGCAAATCTTAATATTTTTATCTTCCTACACGGGAAAGAACTCCATCGCATTCAATTGCTCACCATCTGCGCCACAAGAGCTTAAGTGATTAGGTTTAGGTGGTCTTATCATATTCTTAGTTAACCCCTAAAGGACCAGCATGCATAATTTGGCAACATAAAAAAATTGGGCAGGTACATGTGGCCAGAGATTTACAAGTTTGAGGTTGAAACTTTAATAGAAGTTGTGGACGAGGAGTACCTTTCATTTGAACTAAATTTTATGACATTTGGAAATACGAGTCAAAAGTTATGGCCTACTATGTTACTTTTTTTCTCGGCCGTGCAGTCCGGGCAGATCAGAAAAAATCACTTTTTTCAGAAACAAAAATTTGAAACTGGTTTTCTAGAGTTATCTATACGTAGAAAGCTTTTAATCATTCCATTTTGACCAATGAGTCAAAAGTCATGAGGAATTTTAGTTTGCGGGCAGTTTTGGAATCTCTACTCTGAAATAAAGTTTGAAGTCCTTTATCTTACTCAATTTTCAATATTTTTTGAAAAACAAAATAAAATCATAGGATGTAGATTTTTTAATACAACATTTCAACCATTGGGATTGGCATTTTTCAATTTCATACCTAAATTCTTAACAACTTAGTATTTTGAAGCATTCTCTACTTCATTCTACTTACTGTTTTTTTCCCTATATGTTGTACAATTCCAAATGATGTGAAATTTTTCAAGCATGTAGCCAACTTGTTTAGGAAAAATAATCCAAAGAAGCACCACCAATTTGGACATTTTTTCATAAAAGATTGAGCTTGTGAAGTGCAGCTAATCTGTTTTTTGCAGGGTCAAAAAAACAATTTTAGTGATTTTGAATGCTTATATCTTGCTATCCACGTGGTGAAAATTTCTGAAATTTTTATCACATATTCTCAAGTCAACATACTACAAGATCCTACGGTTACACAAGTCAAAAAAAATTAAAAATAAATAAATTTGATACTTGTACTAAAAATGGCAGTTCTTGAGCGTTTTCAGTGAAAACATAGTCATGGAACTTTAGGGGTTAAGCCTTCTTCTACCAACCCTCGTATAAACTAGGGTTCCACTTTGCTATTAACTCTATTACATTTGATCTTCGCGTTGTGAGAACACGCAACAACACGAGTGCGTCCTACTCATTGTACGTTCCTGCATCCATGTCGCGATTCCGATGATCCAACGCCATGAGTCTGATTTCATTTGAGCGTGCTTGGAGTGTTCAATCACTTCAATGATCAAAAGAGGCCATGATCCATAGTAGGCCTACGTACCGTTTGTAGTTTGTAGTGTAGCAAACCTTTTCTGTTTAACCTATTATGTTGGTGCTGGCTGGCTGGCTGGACTCAACCCTAAGTTAACCCACCCCCCCCAAAACATAAAAGTTAATCGTACCAATTGCAAAGAGTGTACATAGTGCATATTAACAGTGCCTTTGCAGTTTGTGGATCGTAATTTCGGACATTAACTCTGATCTATCTCTTAATTAGCATTGGTGTCAGAATGAACTCGTGCATGTTGCAAGTCACTACACTAAATAGCGAAATGAGGTTGCCCCCATACTAATTTTCTTGACATTCTACACTTTATGAATTATGACGACTGTGTAGAAGGATGTAGTAAATGTAGGAACCATGTGTGTTGCATGGGTTTATGGCTCAAGCTTAGAGAGTTACATGTGCTTCCATCTGGACAAGCAGTGAGTCCTGAGGTAACTTATCCGGTGAAGGCAACCTGATTGTTAAGGCAATCCAATTTCACTAATTCAGTGTAGTAGGGAAAGCAACACAAACGAAATCGAAGCTAGCTAATGAAACTGAAAACCTCCACTTTCACAATTGGGTGCGAGCTATTTTTTGACATGCACCTGTGCATCCATGTTTTCACCGTTTTAGTGTATCTCCTTGTGTTGCGTTGGGTCGGTGTAATGTAATGTAATGTAATGCTGCAATCCTTCCTTCCTTTGGGAAGAATTAAGAAATTGAATTATCTTTTTTTAATTACCCCCAAAACAACTGACTGCACCCGGCCCTTCCGTTTTTCATATTAGACTGTAGAAAGTCATCGTCTGTAGATTTCAAGAAAGGAAAAAAAAAGCGAGACTGAAAGGCGTGGCTGCTGCAGGGCAGGCAGGCTGGGTGGGGTGGGGGAGTGCAGGCAGCTTTTTGTTATCTACGTTTTAAGTTATGAATGACGCAGGTGGCCCATTTGGCTCTTCTCTTTGGGAACTTGCCTGTTGCATGACAAGGGCACCGGCGTGCTGAAGATCATGCAGCACGATCCCTGCAATAAGTTGTACCCGAGCAAAGCGAGGAAAATAATTTAAGTTTTTGCCTACAAACAACTTTTTAGTTTTCTTTTTGTTTGGATTGAAAAAAACAAATGGATATGAGAGGATCTTCCATGATTTGCATAAAACCTACATTTTAGACCTCCGTAATGGGTACCTCGCTGTAGTAGTCAAATCAATCCACGTATTACATGTGGGTCATGTTTTGGGCTTCTCCTTAGAACACCCCCCCCCCCCCCCCCTTCCGTTCCCTTCTGTCCGGCTGGTTCCTTATGCATCTAATTTTGCAAAACCTGGCGACGTTTTTTTATGGGTTAATCTCGTCTGCTAAGTACCATGGTGATATGGAGGGTATCCGTACCTGTATCCTTCTTCTTTTTTTTATTTTATTTTTGCAAGCTAAAGCGAAGCGAAGCTTGTATCTTGTTGTTGTCCCTATGCCTCCCCTAAACCAAAAGGACTTCCAGTGAGCATTAGATTCTCCAAATTTAAGTCGCTGCGGCCTCCCAGGTCCGCCCTCCTCGTTGGCTGCCCCCCGCCAGACGAAGTTACGGTGAGTGCGGCCCCTCGCCCTCTCCTCCCACTGGCAGCGGCCTGTCTGCACCCCCTCTTCCTCTTCCCTTTTGTAAGTTAACCCTTTTTCCCAGGTTGGTTAGGGTAGGTTTTTCCCTTTCCTTTCCTTACAGTCATGGCCTGCCTGGCTCGCTGGGTTTTCTCAGATCTGTCCGAGTCCATGTGCAGAATATTATGGATCCTCTTGGGGGACGCGCTTCTGCAGGTCTAACTTCAATTAGGCAATAGGAGGAGGGACGGACTAATGACTCATAAGTAGAGAGTATAATGGGTGATTGGCCCCGGCCCCCCCCCCCCTGGTGTGAATTTGGAGGAGAGATATCAGGCTTCCAGAATTCCAAAATGTCAAACATTTGACTTCTCGGACGGACTTCCAGACGGAGGGAGGGATCTCCTCATTTGGGAATGTGGTCACTCATGGCCCTCTTGGAATGGGAAGTCAGGGATATAATTTTCCGAGGTGACGTGAGCGATCAAGAGGAGCATAAAGGGAGGACACATGGACAGAATTATACAGGCCGGCAGAGAGCATCCCCAGCGCACTCTCAAATTGGCGCCTCCAAATGAAACTTCTTATACTTTGGGCTGTTTTTGTTTTTGTTTTAATTTTTTTAATTTTTTTGCTTTTTTTACAGATGAAACGAAATTTCATTGCAAAGAAAGAATCTTACACACCAAGCACAGGTGGTGGCATGGCGAGGATTGACTTGACACTGGAGCACCCAAACAAAACTTGCCTCCACCCAATGGGACACAAAACAAAACGCAACACAATTTGGTGAGGTAATCAACAACACTAAGATGTTTGTAGAGTCGCCGGGGATGCACATCACGATGTTTGATAGAGGAAATTGTCCTATGGACTGCGAGAGATCCACCTTGGTTGGCCATCCACCATCTTGGCAAGAACTTCAAAACCGGCATCTTTGTTTCGTAAAGGGGTTGAGTCGTTTCCAATGGCCTGCAATCTTTTGGACAAGTTTAGAATAATTAGGAAAGGAAATCTTAATCACTGCAAGCCAAATATGGAGTGCAAAGTGCTTTTGTAAGAGCATTCTGCAATGCAAAACAGGTGAAGAAGCCTCGTAAGGTAACAGGTCCAGAAATCACCCACCTAAGAGCTGAAACTGAATTTGGGGAAGGCAAAACTTCTCGAAATATTTTTCAGTAAATTTTCCTTGAAAGAGAAGTGGATTTGGTATCTAACCTAAGTCGTTTCATATTTTTTGGAGCTTTTTGAAATTAGTTATGATATTTTGAAGTTGAGCTGGCATAGGGCTCCAAAATCGTCCACCCTTGAAATGTACATTGTCTGTACATCAGTGAAGGCTATGAAAAAACAGCATGTACAAATTGTGTACATTTTACAGGTGGGCGGTTCTTAATGCCCGAACTATTCTTGAGCCTGTTACCTTAGCGGCAAATGGCGGGACAAAAAACAAGGCTTGCACAGGGAAGGGTTTCTTTTTGGCAGTGGCGACCCAATGCATTGCTAGTTTACAAAAATCCTACTTGTAATTTTGGTGAAAGATCCTGTAAGAGTTGGCGTTGAATGTTAAGTTTTTGCTACAAATTCTTTGGTATAAGAACTTCATTTATTATTCACAAGGAATGTAATATTATTCTTTCAACCTGGCATCCATTTGGGGGCCAAAAGCATCCGTCATGATGATCCACAAATTTCAACTTGTTGAGACGCTTTGAAGAGTAGGCAAGAAGACCAAAAAATGCCAATCCTACCTCTAAGCTACCAAGGCCGTGGAACTAACTTGGAGCATGACCATTGCATTGGAAAGCTCATGTAAGATAGCAACACCCATAACCGTTAATTTAAGGATTCTGGATACGATGTGCACTAATACAAATCCAACAAATTATTGGACCCTACTAGCAAGAGAAAAATAAATTTTGTGCACATTCAAATGTATTATTTAGATAATATGAGAATAAATTGTGAATTTTTATAGAGCCAACTATACAGCATGCACCTAATATCAACACTAGGGGCTAATATTTAGATGTAATACATCCTTGTAATCACATCTATTTACTTGCCAAGATTTTTGAGGTGACATCCTATAAGTACAATGACGGTAATGGATGCTACTACCTTAATTCAAAAACGCTTTTCAAATTGTATAGTGCCATTATTGTCTTGGAACCTAGGAGCATTGCATATTATATGCTCTAACCGTGATTTGCAAATATTACTATAATTTTTATCTTTTAGCCAACTTATGAAGTGGTTTATTTTCTTCATCCAATGTCTAAATTTAAATTTTCTTATACCAATTCAAAGTAATTTTGAGTGTACTTCCAGTGGTTCAAATTTCAAATTTTAATTCTAAACCACTGAAAAATTGGAAGTTCATTTGGAAGGGCAAGTTCTAAAGTGGAATGGAGACAATCTAACCCTAATAAGAATTTAAGTCTATGTTTTGTTCAATTTCACTCCATGCATTATAATTTGAAAATGAGTGAACAAATCCAAATGAATGAACACAAATATTGTAGTATCTTGCATATACTAGCAAATGAGGTCTCAAGTTTGTAATTCATTATAAATATTCAAATTCCATTCAAAATAATATTACTTGTATTTTCTCTATATTTTTATTTTTGGAAGCATACACATTTCAAATTTTTGCAATACCAATGATGGTGGGTCTTAACCCCTAAGGGACCAACGAGCCCACTTTGGGCTTTCTGAAAACTTGGACAACCTCTATTGACTTCATAATTTGGTATTTTTGCATAAATTTTTTAGGATGAATGCAACAACAACAACATGTATATTGATAATTTTTTGAATGATTTTGAAAGCTAGTTAAACAATTGAGTCAATAAGGGTGGTTAGCTTTGAAATTCATTCACTTTCAAACCATTGTTTTTTTCCTTCAAGTTTGTTCAGGCTTGTAGTTTATGCAAGATTCTATAACATTGTGTATTTGTATTTTTTGCTCATTTTAAAATTATAGAACATGGAGTGAAACTAAATAAAACATAGACTCAAATTCTAGAGTTATTGTACACGTTTATGTGGACTTGTCCTTTTTCACAGTTTCATCCACTAGGACATCTACAGGGTTTTTTCCAATCATCAAGGTTTTTTTTTTTTGTCCACGGTGAACCGACCCTCTCACTAAATTTTTTTATTTGACACGCATGATAAAATTTGCAATCAACGGCCCCAAATTAGCTAGGAGAGGTGTAGAAGATAAATTAATCTTGCACAAAATAGGGGGTCATTTTTTTACATGCACCCCTGGAATGACTTTGGGAGGACGAGCAAGGAGTAAGTTTACCCCAAGCCTTTGGAGAGGGGGACAATGAACATCTGTATTTAAAAAAAAAAATCAAGGGCAATTAACTAATTCATGCATTATATAGCTTAGCATTCAGTAGCAGAGAGAAGAACTGCCTTCCAAGGACGGAATGGTGTGGAATAAACCACATTATTTCATCCCCTAGATGATATGGTGTAGAATATTCCACATCCATCAGTAACTACAAGGACAGATGTAAAGAATTGTCAGAAATGCAGTGATTGCGTTGTGTAAAATCAGTGGGTTGTAGTTATGCACGACTGGGTCAATAGCAAATAAAATCTTCTAAATTTTCTTTAATAAAATTTAAAAAACACATTTAGTTCCTAGAGAAAAGTAAGTACAAGAACGGAATTTTCTCACGCTACCATTCATAATTTGTGTTTAGACTCAAGAAATCAATCGCTTTATATACATATGGGAGGTGGGAGGTGGGAGGTGAAACAACCCATGTGGGATATGTACATTATAATTAGTAGGAGCTCTTGAATCGCACATAGTTAAATCAAAATGAAGAAGTGTGTTTAGACGGATTTTAGACCTCGTCTAGGCATTAAAAAATAATCTTTTCTAAAAAAAATTGAACTTAAAAAAGTTGAGAAATCAAGTTAAATTTCATCTCCAAAAATTCATTTGAGATTTTTGAGCCTCCAATCAAAAAGTTATGGACAAATTTCAAAGAGGTCTTGGTAGGGACATTTTCTTTGACATTTTCAAACATCCTTTCAAAATTTTGTCCATAATTTTTTATTGGAGGCTTAAAATCCAAAACGGATTTTGGGAGATGAAATTTAACTTGATTTCTCAACTTTTTTTAGTTCAAAGTTTTCTGAAAAAGGCTATTCTACTATGACTAAATGAGGTCTGAAATTCTACATCAAACATAATTTTGACATTTTGACAATGAGTGGTCAAGCTCTCATTTTAAAATTATCCCATACCTTTTGAGGATTCATGGTGGACAATTGATTTCAATATAAAAATGACATCTTCAATCATAATTCCTACAAATGTCATTGAAGCAAATCCTTCACTGGATCATAGGGTAAGCAATTTTTTTTGATGTCAAATGCTAAAATGACATTGAAATTTTTAATCAAGGGTTTCTAAAGATTCTTGGCCAACCATCCTACCATTTCTTTGTTGATTTTTTTGATTGGTCTAAAGTTTAGCAAAAATAAAAGAGTGTACCATGGATGTGCCTGTTGTCAGGATCCTTGTACCCTGTACTAAGACTTACTTTGATTTCTCCATGTGGATGTTTTTCGTGGAAAAGGCAGCCTCTCTGAAGGCTACTAAATGTTATGAGTAGAATAGGGGTTTTGAGGTAGAATTTTTTTACTGTAAATGTTGGGTAATTTAATTTAGGTTACAGCATTTTGATAGAAATGGACAGAGCTCCTGCCGCCAGGCCATTTGTGGCTGGTGGGTTTTGTATTTTGCCCTTTGCAATGAAAGCCATTTCATTTGTTAAAAAAAACCACCCAAGACAGAGCTCATGTTCATTAGTACATGCTGATTTCATTAAAAGATACATGACCCCAAGTGGCACATGATGGCCACTAACTCATAAAAAAACAAAATTCCCAGAAGTTTGACAAATCTGGAAGGAAATGTCAGATCAGGCATTTGCAAACAAATTATTCGACACCTTTGCAGAGAAAGTTAGATAGAGAAGGCCAGGGTGGCACTAAGGTAGGTACCCCCAAATGTGTCACTGACCCTTAAACTGCCATCTATACTATGTGTACATCTCCAAAATCAGTTCTGTACCTATGTGAACGAAACGCTTTTAGAACCAAATGCCATGTTCTCTGGTGAGCTGGAACCTCCTTTCACTTGCCTACAAGAACATATGAAAATTTGATCGGTCTAATAATAGTAACTAGGCTCAGTAACAAAAAGTGACGGTTTTGGTTGTACCTACCTCAGTTAATCATTTGAGCTGGAAGATGGCACAATTGGATAGGCACTTTCATGAAAGAAGGTCATCGTAAAGAAATATTTTGTAAAATACTTTGTACTGTAGTAATGTTTCAATACTTCCATGTCTAATGGTCAACAATGCACTTTTTAGGAGTCTTTTTTCCATCTTTTGTTGTAGATGCTAGCTTCAACTATCCCTATGTAAGTGTCAATCAGTTACAAAAGAAGCACAATTGAACTTGTGCCAATCTTAACCCCTAAATGACGGACCTATAACCACTGATTTTAGGCCTCAGTGCCTATCACTCAATTTGCTGCCATTTTGCAACTAACATGTATGAAAAAATTTAATTTATTTTTCAGAGATGAAATTACATGTTTTCTTTACTTCACAAAAAATTTAGATTTTTTTGTGGAAAATTGATTTTTTTGAGAATTTTTGAAGAAAAAGAGAAGAAAAATCACATCAAATAGAAAATTATTTCAAAAAAACTGAAAATTTCACCATGTGTGTATATTACAATGACAAACATCATGGTGTAAACTCAATTTCCGTCTCATTCTATAATTAGAAAATAATAGACACTAAAAATACACCCAAAGTTCAAATTGCAATAAAATGTGCAATATTAAGAATTTTTTCAAAATTCAAATTGGAGAAGAAACTAGATTAGATGACCTTCATTTTGTTAGTTGGGCTCAAACTCAAAAAATATCTTTTTTGTGGAGAAATTTCAGACTTAGAGCAAGGAACAACAACTTCCCAAAATACACTAAAATAGCATATTTTGTGATCCGTTTTTTTTAATAACTTCTCATTTATGTGAAGATAGACACTCTTGCATGACTACAAATTCAACTATACACTCTTTGTAATCCACCATGAAGGGTGAACAAAAATGAAATGGATGAAAAAAAGTTTCCAAGCAATGTACAGATGACTGCACAGTCATCCAAATGCCAAAAATTGGCGTCCTCGGCGTTCCAGGGTTAAGTAAAAGATTTTGTATACGCCCATATTAAGTGTTTCTCATATTAAGATTGTTTTTCACATACAAAAGGTGCATTTTCCAATGTTGAGTGCAAAGTATAAATCATGAAAGCAATGTCTACCAAATCCAAAGGTCCTTGAAGTGAATCTTTTTACGAAGTTGCAAGTGTTGCATGCTTGTCTTTGTGCATTTTTCATACATTGGTGTCAGCAATGTTGTCCACACTATCAAGAAATTCAAAATTCCCGCAACACCAATGGTGGATAGTTCTAATTTTTGACACACCCATTGTCTATCATTCATTCTCTAATTTGGTACAATTACATTTTTCAACAGATTTCTGTCAAATTTTGTCCAAGACAACGCGTCCAAAACAACAGAAAAACTAAATTTTCTACTAGTGTTTTTTTTGTAAGAATGCTAGCTTCATTGAGAGAAAGCCAATCCTTGTAGATTTTTAAATTTTTTGGCATTTGTGCAATATAAAGTGGACTTTTAAAGTTGAAAACATATTGTACCTACTTGAGCCACTAGACTCCCCTTAAATGGACACCCTTGAAGCAAAAGATGCTTCAACTCGCATTGGTCATTCTAAAAAGCTTGTGGTGATTCTGGAAGATAGAGTGGGGTTTTTGCCAACCTTTTTTACTCCTTCCGTGAGATTTACCAAGCAATATAAAATAGAAAGAAATGGAATTTGATTTATTGTCTTGTCATTCTCATCTCAATTTTGTCCTTGGAAATCAAAAGTGTACATTCAAGGATGAAAATGTACACTCCATGTACATAAAAATGAAATTGAAATTTAGATGGTAATAGATTGGTAATAGCTTGGTTTGCCTTCACTCCTTAAGGACTAGGGTGTCATCTAAATTTTCCAAATTTCATAAATGTAGTATAAATTAAAACTTAGAATCATAATTTAATGACAACTTTCAAACAAAAGTTGTAAGATATGATTCATAGATCATATCCATACGAGAATTGAAATCAATTGCTACACTATCTAATATTTTTTAGTGAAATTTTTTATTATAAGAAATATTTAAACTTGATTGTAGATTGAATATTTGTAATTTTCACAATGTATTTTTTAATTAAAATTAAAAATATCAAGTTCTAATTATGGTGATCTTTAAAGGCTTTTACTTTACTTATTTATTGAAGTTGTTTCTGAAGGGTCAATTTTTGAAGCTAAAAAGTTTGTTTTTGAGGTCATACATAGTTATGCCCTTTAAACTATAGAATATTTGTAAAAAGAAGTTGTAAGAAATTGTGCAACACAAATGTAAGTGAACTACCACAAGAATCTATATATATTTAGTTGGATGAAAAATTAAGACTCTATGTGCTCACAACATGTTTGCATTCATTTATTGTTTGTAATTTGAATATGTAGTCCTTTAATGGTTAAATATTTCTACTTGACGTAGAATAATCTTTTCAGTAGTGACAAAGAGACAATTTTAACATCCATTGGTCAATTTCCTAGTGTAAAGAGCAAACCTAGACCAAAAAGAGTGGAAGAGGGTAGACTACTCTGCTAGTACATTTTTACCTAGCATTTTTAGAAAAGGTAGAAGGTGCTTTGAAATATTTTTCTCATTTTAATCTGTAGTAGAGGAAAATTGCAAATGAAATGCCAAAAAATTGCTCTAAGAACATGAAATTGACTCTTAAAAAAATAGCCAATACGTGGTGGGTTCAATTTATGACGTAAAGAAGGATGAGAGAGGATTTAGGACACCAAGAAAATAGGAGGGGATGTAAATTTCTACATTAGGAACAAACTTGAGCTTGATTGAGGCCAAGTAAGTTCAAGTTGGATTCCAATACAAAGAATAAAAAATGAGCTTATTTTACTCCTATAATCCCAAAGCCTCTTTTCCATCAAATAACACTCACAAATGCCAATATCTGTAGCAAAGAGCAAAAAAATTGAATAATTATTTTTTTGCATATCTAACTATAGGATTTTGTACTAGACTAATATAAAAGTGTGTGGAAGAGATTTCACAAACTTTGACTATGTAGATTGCAAACTTCTACTGATTTTAAATTTTAAATTTTGTGCAATAAGAAATTGAATTGTAGGTCTAGAAAAAAAATTAAAAGATTAATTTTTGCTCATGAAAAAATTGTTACGCAGAAGTAGGTTCAAGATTTAAGGAAAATCTAAATTGTTAATAAATCTAAGATGGAATTGAAATACACTAATTTCAATAGTAAGATTGTTCTAGCAAGAAATCTTAGGCTTGTGAAACTTTCTTTTTTTGAAAAATTGTGAAAACTGAGGTTAGAAATGAATCCTATAAGTTATTTTTTCAAAAAGATGTTTTGATTGCCCAAAAAACAAGTTTATCCATAATTTTTACATAACAAAGAAAAGGGCTTTTTGTGCCATAATTTTTTCTCCCAGACTCCAATTGAATTAAAAATTATGTTTATGTAAAGCTAATGTTTTCCTATCTTCACAAAAAAATACAAAAAATCATGACAAATATTGAGACCAAAGGAACACGTCCATGATCCATTTTGTCCCCTCAAAGGACAATGGAATTTTAGGGTTCAAGGACTTCAAGCACTATAAGTTCAAGTTAGTTTCTAATTTAGAAATTCAAAATTTTAATTTTTTAAAATTGAAAATAAATAAATGGAATTGAAACATGCTAATCTCATTCATTGGAATGTTCTAAACAAACCATCTAAAACCTTTGCACTTTCCAATTTTTGAAGATCATAAAAATTAAGCTGAAAACTAAAACTTATAAATTAATTTTTACAAGAGATTTTCAACATTCATATTCAAGATGGAGGACAAAACTGAAAGCATAGGACATTATAAACCCGGTCAAGTTAAAACCCTGAGTAATTTCTTGGCAATTTAGAATAAGTCTTAATCATCATATATATAATTTTGTTTGATGTCATTAGGATAATATTCCTAGAGCTACAATTTTAAGAGAAAATTTCAAAGTGAGCACCCAAAACCTTAGCTTTTTTTTATAAAAAAGACATTATGCTTTTTTGATTGAATAGATTGATACCTATGACATCTATAGAACAAAATATTATGAATCATTAATTTCAACCTTTCGTACTCAAGGAACCAACTTGTGTAGTAGTTCAATTTTATTCAATATATAGAAGAATCTTTGTAAAGTAATAGTTGAATATATATATAGAGAGCTTAATTTATTATATTAGAGAGTGTCATTGCATTAATAACGTTTGTATATAGTCCAAGTTGGGACACGGCCATCAATATTACCTTAAAGAATTTTTTACACTAGATAGTATTACTTTAGAGAGGTTCTATTGTATAGCATACAAAATTTTCTTGTTGTTCTCTAAAATAACCACTCTAAATACAAGGATGGGAAGCCATTGTAAAGCCACAAGAAGGTGACAATCCATAACTAGCCCCATCCATACTTTAATATATTTTGTTTTGTTTTGTTTGTTATGGTGAAATCTCCTAGACCATGCGTCTCTTGATCACGTTCTTGGTACCTTTGGAAAGTGCTAACTTATATGACAAGCGTTGCTTGGGCTTTATTTTGTAGCATTAAACCTATGATATTGAAAGTTATAGAATTTCGAATGTTTTATGAATTAAAAAATCAGAAAATTACTTTTATTTTTATTTTTGACTGCGGCAAAGGCACATGGCACACTAGTCGTGGGATGAAAAATACATGTACCCCATGCTTTCCATGAATAAATCTCGTGAAGTTACAGCCCACTAAATGCAGCGAGGACGACGAGAGGATGGAGGCCCACAATTGGGGTACGTGCAGTACCTCTGCAACTACTTCATGTTGTGTGTAATTTGACGTGTCACATAAGGGTCAATGAAACTACCAAATCCCGGCCGGTCGTATATATCAACGGCTTACAACTTATATGTGACAGGGATTTAGTTTATATTCCTGCGAAGGAGGTGTCACCGTGCTATTAAAAAGTGGGCGATAATGCATCCTTGAGTGCGATACAAATGTGGACTTCTTTGTCTACGTATGCAGAAACGCAATCATGTTGGAAAATCAAACAAGCAGCTCTTGTTATTCAGCAAATCCGAGTGCGATCGGTGTAAAGTACCATCCATTGTCTGCGTCACACGCGACCCTCAACTTTTGTCTTGCTCTTAATATGACTAAGCTTAACCTCTAAAAGTCCAAGACCTTTTCAGGTTCAAAAACATCATTAAACATCATTGCTTTTGGAAGTGTTGTAGATCTAAATGTCACTAAGGTATATAGAAATTTCAACCGTACAACCTTGTAGTGTATGTGCTGTAGATGACGTGAATCCAAGTTAGAGTCATTTGGCCACGTAGATTGCAGGATTATACTCCATAATGTTTTTAGTGTTGAAAAAAGAATGCTGAAATTTTCCTTACAACACATTTGGAGGTGAGATTCAATTTCGAAACTTACACAAATGAAAAAGGCTTTAAACTTTGAAGTGATTCAAAATCAAGCATACAAACACATTGGTGAAAAAAAATGTCATTCAATTGACTCATTGTGTCTACAAAATGGCTTTGAAATGTCACAAAATAACAATAAAAGTTGAAAAAAACATGTTTGAGGTTGAACCTCCTTCTACTAAAATGCTTCTCAATCACTCATACCTTCTTGGAAGGATATGAAATTCTAGCCACACAGACTGGACTAGTATGCTCAACTTTTCCAATAGCAACAAATTTTTTATTGAGAACACACATTTTATGAAGGATATACAAGCCTCCAAATTTGTAGCTATCAAATGTAGTTTGGTGAACTCAAATTGAACTTGTGAACTTTGATTGGCTTACAAAAAATCATTAAACCTTGAATTGATCTGAATTTTTTTCCCACACAAACCCAAAGAGAGAGCGTAATTTTTCCAACAAGTTTTATTGAATTTGGACATTGGATGCAAAAGTTACAACACTTTGAATTGGACTCAAAACTTTGTGAGGACACTTTTGGTCCCCTTTGGCGTTTAGGGGTTAATTATCACTAATAATTGGATGACTAAGATTAATCACTAAAGAATTAGGTTACATTTTGAATAGAAATTGTCAAAAAAAAATATCACTTTTTTGAGCAATGAGAAATGAGAGGAGGGGAACTTGCAAAAATAAATGAAGTTGAGTTGTAGAAATTTGTATTAGATTGCTATTGGAATGTGTGGAAAATTGTGAGGTACTTTGGTTGTGCAAATTGAAAGATTATGGAGTTTGAAATTAGAAGAATTTTTTTTTTCTGATCATGCAAGGGTTTTTTGACCATTGAAAGTGTTCATAATTCTTGATTATTTTGATTGACTTTGCCTAAATTGTAAAGGACTTGTGTTTTTAATGTCATGAAATAGAAAAGAAAAAAAGATAGGGAGACATTGGAAACTAAAAATTATATTCCTCCAAAATATCTCTCACTACTTGAATCTCACTCATGGTAGCGCGGTGGAGGTAGTTTTGTCCAAATTAGGTAACGAATTGGTTGGAGGAGTCACAATTATCAAATAATGCATGATGTTTAATATTAAGTTGTATAGCTACAGAAGTCAATAAAAGGGATAAGCAAATTGAAATCATGGTTGTAAGGTTGGGTGATGAGAAACCCATTAAGTTGATTTATGAAAGTTGACAAATGGACTCCTTTGATTTACTTAATCTACTATTGTTTGAGTTTTGTTTGTGAAAATCAATTAGGTGATAATTTCATTTTGCTTCTATCTTTTATAAGGATTATTAGGGAGTTTTTTTGGAGGACAATACAAAAATATAAATATAAACACTCATAATCCTTAACATTGGAGGAAATATCAGATGTTGGTGACCCTCTATTGGAAGTATCACCTTCCCTCAAACAAAAATGAATAAATTAAAAAAAATTAAAAATTCTTGACTATGACTATGAGCTGACCTTGTTTTATTTTACTTGAGACAACACATTAAGGTAGGTGTCTCTAAAAGCAACCTCTAACATAGAGGTAAATTTTACTTTTTTCAATGTATCAACATTTTACATTTCAGGAGTGGGTCGCTTTTAGAAACCATTGTGTTTCAACTTCAAAAATTTGTAACTAATTCCACGAAGGTCCAAAAAATATGAAACAACTTGGATTAGACGCCAAATCCATTTTTCGTCATAGTAAAATTTACTGAAAATTGTTTCAAGGAGTTTAGCTTCCCTAAAGGGTTGCTTTAAGAGCCTCCTCCCTTAGACTGTAGTTACAAACTTACAAACTTACAACAAATAGTTGTTCTCAATACCAAATAATCAAGAGCATAGGGTCAATCTTGTCAGTAGTTACAATCATTATTATAGGCCCCCCCAAAATCAATATCAAACCATCGATCTGTAGTCAACAATGCTCTTTAGATTGAGTATGATGCTTGTACTTTTTCCACATAATCTTTTCAATTTTTTGAACTAAAGGAAAGCAGGGATTGAAAAAGTTTAAGGACTTTTTTCAAATCTACATTAGATATCAGTTGCAAGGTTGTTACAATGTCTGGATCAATCAGCCTCCTGAAGTAACAGCCTTGGTTTGTTTCCCACAAAATTGCAAATTTTTTTGTGTTCAGTAAGCCCTGGTTGCTACTGTACTTGCATTGGAATTTCACATTATTTCTAATAAGTGACTGATTAAATAAATTAGATCTACATCAGACACAAGGAGACTCCTTCGCTAGAATCAAAAGGAACCAATTATGGAACCAAAAGGAACCAATAGAATCAAAACTAGTCCCTAAAATTACAAGGTATTTATTTATCTCTTCACATTTGTATGTCTGGTCAGTGCGTGCACTGGGATTTCGGTTGTTTTGAAAAAAGTGAATTAAAATAAATTAAACCTACTGATCACACTGACCAACGGACTGACTGGGATGCAAAGGAACATGGAAAATCAAAACTGCCTGCCTTATCAATTCTTTATTCACATCGTATTACAATGATCATACTAAAATGCATAAGTACCCGAAGAGGAGCCCCAGAGCAGCACGCCACAACTGACCTCTAAAGGTTTTGTACCATTGATCTTCTATGGTAAGCAGGACGCTAAACCTGTCTTATGAAGTGGGACCGACAGGGGGGAAACGTGGGAATTTTATCCCAGGGAAAAAAATACATGGATTTTTTTATTTTTCACATATGATAAAATATGACCATTTTAAATTCATATTTGTAATCAGGGACCCCAAATTTGGTTAGAAGAGGTATAGAACATACCTTAAATATGGCACAAAATAGGGGGCAAGATTTTACTTTATCCCCAAAGAACCTACATTTTCATCCTACCAGTCTCATTTTGTGGGGCGGGTTTAGTGTCTTGCCTATGATAGAGGAATGCCCTCCATTAATTTGCTTGAATGTGTTGTTGTGGGGTGTCCTAATAACAACTAATTAAGTTAATCCCTTAAGGATGTTGCCCTCCAAAAGAGCTGGCATATGTTGTCTGTATATTGAATCTATTTGTATAGGGCAATGCCCCGCGATAAGGGCCATTGCCCAACGTAAACTAGTGCATGAAATCAACGAAATTGGATGAAGAGTCAGGATGAAAATTTGTTGTTGGATGTAAAATCCGTACTGCCCGATTACAGGGACAAACCCACAAAATCGGGCATTATGGTGCAGAACCCGTCCACGAATTGAATAGCTATTTTCCTTGCGAGTGGTTTATGATCCTCTCTGAACACTCAAAAATTCCCCAAATTTTCTCATTTGACCAGTAGTATGCCTGTGACTCAGCCTGAAATTTACAGCTTGAATGGGATTCACGTGCTACTCAAATTCCCCCTTCTGTATACAACAGGGGAGAGCGTAAAGAAAACAGCAACATCCTTGAGGGGTTAAGTTACGGTGAATGATTTGGATGAATTTTCGGTATGGTCTGTCTGGGTTTTGGGTTTTCTGACGTCCATGTTCCCCCCTATCGGAAATGTGTAAGTTGGAACATGCCCATCAACAGCCTTCCGTTGAAACTACCCATAACTATCAGAACTTTCCCAAAGCAAGGAAAATGATGCCGGCAGTGCAAAAGCAGGCAGCCAGGTCTGCTTTTTCACCCATACTTTAGCGTGAGGAGTTTTTTTACCACGTCCTTGCAAACAACTGTGTTGGCTTCAATGGAGCGTGCTTGCATAATTACCGCAGGAGTCCTTTGAGGAAGGAGGTTGAAATATCAGCGGAGGAGGACAGGATGATTTGAATGACATAAATTCAGTGTACTCCCCCGCATAGGATGCGTATGTAGAGAGTTGCGTACAAAACCGCTGGGCTAAAGGGGAGGAAAAAAAACAAGCAACAACCCCGTCCCGGGTGAGTAAATCTCACCTAATAACTTATACATGGATGGTCCTCTGGCACAGCCCCCAAATGGGATGCAAATGGAAACCCAAAGATTTAGCCCTAAGAAAAGGTGAAAATAATGCCATTGCAAGGCAAACTTGGACCTTAGTGTAATGAATTCAGGTAGATCAGCCCATTACCACACAAATTTGCTAAGGTAGGAGGTCCATAAATCGCTCATCTAAGAATTGAAGCTGAATTTTGGGGAGGTAGAACTTCTTAAAATATTTTTTAGTATACTTTCCTTGAAAGGCAAGAGAAATTGGCATCTAACCCAAGTTGTTTCAAATTTTTTGAAGCTTTGTGGAATTAGTTATGAATTTCTGAAGTTGCAAAAAAGTGCATTTTTGTGGGCTCTAAAACCAACCACCTCCTCAAATGCACACCACTTGTACATTGGAAAGTGTAAAATGTACCTCCAGAGCTTGATTGGTTTTAGAACCCGCTTCATTTTAGGACCTCCTACCTTATATGAGTACTTTGAAGAAGCTATTTGTCAGCTTTCATATTTTTCCCATATTTTTGAGAGATTGAAAAGTTTGAGAGAGGCCATTTCCAAAAAGAATTAAGACATTCCAACAAGAAGTGAATTTTATGTGATTAATCAAAGCTAAAATGTTAAAAGCATGAATAGCCCTTTGTTAAAGTATGGGTTGACGTATCTGCTCCCCCAAAGTACATTGCCATCATGATAAAGGGTTGTTAAGATTGTGGTAATGGGTGGGCAATTGACGCAAATGGAAGGGCCTCGATTCTTTATGAGTTAAATTCAAGCTCATTTTTCTAAAGAATGAGCATTGGTAGAAAAGAAGGTCTTTTGGCACCAAACTATAGTAGGAGAGTTTGTTGTCCAAAGACTTACATTTAGTGAAGGTCATATTATTACTGCAAAATTCACTAAGGTAGTATACTCTAAAAGCAATCATTCAAAGGCTAGTCCGCCTTTTTTTTTTTTATAGTTTTGCATAAATAGAAATATTATTAATTCATTTTTCAAAGAAAGAAAAACAGATGCCAAATCCAAAATTTCCTTTTTCTGAAACTGCACAGACCCGTGAATGTCAACATAAAATGGATAATAAAAGACCCAAAAACTGCTTGCTCATTGTTGCTACAATAATGGACAACCCCTTCAACCACTCCACAATTGTGCCCTGCTATTTTGCTCAATAAGAAAACTTAAAAAACACGGACAATCTTCAAACTCTGGGCCGGTTCAATTTACTCTACCTAAACCATGCTTCGGAGAAATTCCAACTTTTTGAGGATCCCGACTGCCAAACAAGCTCTACCATTGCCACGGTCGGGACAACAAACGAGACTTGGATACCTTTTTCCGTCCCGCTCTCATAAGATTGTTAAGCGGTTTAGTTGACTCCCTCTAGGTAGAGGTATTATTTGCCCCTAGATACCTAAGTTAGGGGAGACTGGAGTTAAAATGTTCAGGATGCCATTGGTTGCAGTGTTATGGATTTGTCAAATTGCTTGGACCTCATTGGGTGGCACATGTGCTTTGTTGCTTGGGAGGTCTTGATTTTGGAGGGAACAAAAGCCCCCCCCAGCACATGTTGACCCCTAAAGTCCCAAGGCCTCTTTTCTATCAAAAAACACTCAAAACTGCCATTTCTATAGCAAAGAACAAAAACAAACTTAAGTGTTTTTTTAGCATATCTTACTATTGGATCTTGTATCAAATTAGTATAAGAATGTGTGGAAGAGATTTCACAAACTTTGACAGCATAGATTACAAGATATTTGCATTTAAAGTGAAAGAAACAAGGTTTTTTGCACGGTGCTCAACTACATTTTTTAGCTTTGAACCTTCTTAACTTAAAATTTTTGCTCTAATAATTTTGAATTTCTATTTTTATATGATTAAAAATTGAGTTATGAGTCTAGGAAAAAAACTCCAAAAAAAGCACACTTAATTTTCACGCATTAAAAAAATTGTTAAATAGAAGTGGATTCAAGATTGAAGGAAAATCTAAATTGTTAATAGCTCTAAAATGGAATTGAAATACACTAATTTCAACAGTGAGATTGTTCTAGAAAGAGATCTTAACCTTGTGTAACTTTTTTCTTGGAAAAATGATGAAAATTGAGGTCAAAAATGAATCCTACAAATTATTTTTTCAAGAAAATGCTCTAATTGCCCAAAAAACAAGATTGTTCATAACTTTCACATAACAAATCCAAATGGAATAAATCAGAGCTCCCCATGTAAAAAAAATGATCTATACCAAAAAAAAATTCAAAATTTACTTTAAGATTTATTGAAGTTTTCTTTCTGCCCACCAAACTAAAAAAAGGACAACTTTGGCTCCCGGTCTCCGATTGAAATAAAAATTATATTTTCGGAAAGCTAATGTCTTTTTCTATCTTCACAAAAAATTCAGAAAATCACAACAAATATTGAGACTACAGGAGCCTGCCCAAAATCTATTTTAACCCCCAAAGGGACAATGGGACTTTAGAGGTTAACAATGTTATGCTGCATGAGGGGCTGGAATGGAAATGCTCTTACTTCAATCTTCTTATATAGTTGTAAGAATAAAACTAAGCAACAATAATTTGATAACTCTATTTTTTTCTTTCTGATTAACCCCTGAAGCACTAAATTGCGTTTTTTTGGCAACATAGCAATTTTGGGCAGCTCACTACAAATGGAGTTTTTGTGTTTTTTTCTTTGAAATTTTCACACAATATGTGCCTAAGGAGTAGCTTTTAGGCCCAACAATTTTCATAGCTTTTGACTACATGGTTAAAAAGTTATGGTATGATATGTTTTTTCATTGCTCGGCGGGCTGCCCGGGCAGCAAAAAAAACTTCTTGAAAATTCATTTTTCTTAAAAATTAAAATTTTTAATTGGTTATCTAGATCTTTATATACATGGAAAGATTTGAATAATTCCATTTGGATTAAGTAGATAAAAGTTATGGGAGTTTAAGTTTACGGGTAGTTTGCGGGTAGTTGTGGAATCTCTACTCTAAGATAAACTTTGAAGCCCTTTATTAAATTCAAGTTTAAATATTTTTGAAAAAAAATAAAAACATTAGGGTGTAGACTATTTACTACAACATTACAACCATTGGGATTGGGATTTTTCAATTCCATGACTAAATTGTTAATTTCTACTTAATTCTACTTACTATTTTTTCCTATATGTTGTACAATTCCAATTGATCTGAAAATTTTCAAGCATGTTGCCAGCTTGCCTTCAAGAATGAATCCAAAGAGTAACCACCATTTCGGGCATTTTTTCATACACATGTGACCATCTGAAGTGAAGCTGCCCGGTTTTCGCAGGGCCCAAAAAAAAGTTTCTTTTCAATTCAAATGCTAATATCTTGCAATCTACGTGGTGGAAATTCCTGAAAAATTTTCCACATGTTCTCAAACTAGTTTACTACAAGATCCTACGGTTACATGTGTTCAAAAAATTTTACATTAAATAAATTTGGTACTTGTCCTAGAAATGGCAGTTTTGGAGCGTTTTGGTAAAAACATAGTAAAAACCTTTAGGGGTTCAAAAAAAATTAAAAATGAGTACTAACAGCTGAATGATGAGATTTTTTTCCATCATTTCTTTTTCTGTGCCTGCACTAGAGTATCCAGTATTGTAGCTTGTACAGATCACGCCATAGGTACCGCAGACAGGGTCCTCGTATTCAGGATCTGTCCTGGGATTGAAACTCACGTTGTCATTTGATTTTGCACATGAAGCCGTGATGATGGAAAGAAGGTCGGGTGGTGCGGAAGTACCCCCCCAAAAAACAAAACATAGGAGGCAGTTCCTCCACACTAATTAAAATAAATCTTTCCCCACTCGCTGTGAATCTCAGAGCCAACTGGGGGCATCCAGTCAACTTGCTTCCCCCAATTGCAAGACTGATCATGCCTACTATAACTTATTGTAACTGGTCGAGAAAAGTACCTTACTTCCCCCCGACGTGGGGATCGACCAATTGATCGTCCATGAAATTTCATTGCCAAGATCGTGCCTATTATAACTTGTCGAAGTACTTCCCCACATGGACATCTATGAATCTATGATATTTGGACTTTTGGCGAGGACAGCAGGGTACCTAACAACCTTCATTGAAATGAACTCCAGCTATGCAAATTAATTAGCGGCCATGTAGGGGGAATGATTGAATCATGTCCGGGCAAATGTGAGATCAAGGGGCAAACATGTCATTACCTTACACAGAAGGAAGGCCTGGGTGAAGGACACTTAGGACTGTTAATTAAGGTGGACAAGCCTACAATCACCCTGATTTGGAATCTGAATATTTTGGGGCCAATTCGAAGAGGAATATATATTTTTGGGAGGTGCGCGCTTGTTTCACGGATCAAATCCAAGTGAAATTATAAATTTTTAATTAAAATTATAGTTGATGTGAACTTTTGAAGTGGTCTATCATGAAATTACAAAACCGTCTGCCCATAGAGTGGAGGAGGATTGTTAGTATGTGAGCCTAGGATCTTGAGTCTAGGAGCCCAAGAGCCCAAGCATCTATATTATAGGCCCCTTCCATGGTTATAGGATATCTATGTTATAGGTTCATATGTTATAAGCGCCTTCTTTGGTTATAGAGTACCTACTTATACCTAGGCTTAAGGTTCACATGCTAACATTGTTGTAGAGTGGAGTAACAAATATGCTATTAACAAACCATAACCGCCTTTTCATGTATCTATTAGCACTTAGGTATCCACCTATAAAGGGTTGACATGTTATTCTTGTTAACATTAATGCCTTGATTTTGTCCTAATCTTAAATGAATTTGGATATTTTAGGGGACAAATTTGGATGTTTTTTTGAAGAATTTAGGGGCCAAAAGTAGTGGCTAGAATTGGCTTTGTTGGACTCTTGACAAAGGAAAAATACTTCCTATCATCATAATTCATAAAACACACATGGATGCTTTTACCAAATTCTTTGAAGAACTCAAAGATATAGATGAATCTCGAGAGAGCATTTGCTTCCATAGGTGCTAAATTTGACGCACTAAAAATTTACATCTATTATTAAAGAGTCCTCAATATTCTTATACTCCACCTTTGGTCACCAAATGTATTCTATAAATAATCAATTGATCAGTCACCAAGTGGAATTTAGAATAAAGCTCATTGAACTTAGGATGAAGAGTGATTTAACCCCTAAAGGACCAAGCTGCATTTTTTGTCTATATAGAAATTTTGGGCAGGTGCGTGTGACTAGAGATTTCTATATTTTAGGCTGAAATTTTAATAGAAGGTGGAGACGAGGAATATCTTTCATATGCACTAAATTTCATGACATTTGGAAATAGGAGTCAAAAGTTATAGCCTAATATGGGTTGTTTTTTTGTAACTAGGCAATTTGGGTAGATCAGAAAAAATCACATTTTTCAAAAACAAAAATTTGAAATTGGTTTTCTAGAGTTACATACATGTGGAAAGCTTTTAATCATTCTATTTTGACCAATGAGTCAAAAGTTACGAGAATTTTTTGTTTGTGGGCAGTTATGCATTCCCTACGCTAAAATTAACTTCGAAATCCTTTATTTTACCCAATGTTTAATATTTTGGACAAAGATAAAATTGTAGGATGAAGATATTTTATTACAACATTTCGACCATTGGGATTGGCATTTTTCAATTCCATATTTCAATTCTTAATAATTTAGTATTTTGAATCATTCTCTACTATTACTTACTTACTATTTCTTTCCTGTATATTGTACAATTCGAAATGGTTTGAAGTTTTTCAAGCATGTGGCCACCTTGTCTGCAAAAAATAATCCAAAGAGGTACCACCATTTTGGCCATTTTTTTTTTTATAGAAAAGTGAGCTTGTGAAGTGCAGTTGCCCTGCGAAAACACAGGGCAGAAAAAATGATTTCAGTTCATTTAAATGTTTATATCTTGCAATCCACACGGTGGAAATGTCTGAAATTTTTGCCACATGTTTTTGATACTACATAATACAAGATCCTCCGGTTAAATATGTCAAAAAAAAAGTTATTTTTCAAAAATTTGATACTGAAAATGGTAGTTTTCAAGCGTTTTCGGTGAAAATATAGTCATGGAACTTTAGGGGGTAAATGGCCATTGCTTCACACATTAGGATTGAGTGCCATGAGAATCTTTTGAGTACATGATGTACTTAATATCCAAGTTTGGTAAGTATCAATGGTATTGAGGGTCATGATGTGGATGCTCTGACACTCGCACATTGCTTCATTTCTTTTGTAAATTCATTAAATGACATTGGCTTGCCCTATTCTAATAAAGGATCTTTAATATTTTTAGTATCTTTTTTTTCGTTGCCCAAAGCTTATGTGTTGAAATTTTCAATGTGTATTTGTAAAAAAATTGATTATCATACCAAATAAATTAAATTAAATAGTACATACTTTTTAGTAGAAGAGATGCGGTCATGAACATCAACTTATAGTATCAAAGGTCAATAAGAAAACCAAACTAATGTCCATACTAAATCTTTGGCACCATGTACTAATGCTATAGTTTGGTGTTCCTGACCTTTTTCTTACTAATATTCAACATACAAGTATGGCATATTTAACTACTTGTGGACTATTCAATGAATTCTGGACTAAGTACAGTCTATACAAAGATCGGGGGATCTTCCGATGTTTGTATAGATTGGGAGATCCCCCGATGCATGTATAGATCTCCCAATGGTTTGGATTGATCCCCTGATGAAAATTTAGATCTCCCATTGATTTAGATAGATCCCCCAATGCTCAATCGAGAGATCTCCTGATGACTAGTATGAATTCTGGACTTTCAAAAGTCCAAAAGTAGTTAAATATGGCATAAGTGACATCTTTGACATTATATAACATTATTATGGAACATATTGTGGTCACATAGCAATGGTGGAATCCAAGCCGAACCTCATAAGATTAGACTAAATTTTTATATTTTGACATTTTTTAAATCATGCCTAACTTTATAAAGGTTTAATATGTTTATAAGACAGATATGGGCATTGATTATATGAGATAAAATTTTCCTAAAGCTTTAAAGGTCAATTTTTTTTAGTACATACTATTTATAAGATGAAAAAAAGGAATTGGTTGAGATTAAGGTGTATTTAAATTATGAAGGTTCATCTCAAACTTGAAAGGCTACAAACACTTCTATACACACAAGTAATTATAGTTATATATAATTGTAATTGCTTGTGTGAGGATTTGTCTTGTTTCTACGCTAAGACTTTGATACACTCTACCAGTATTGAAAGATTAGAAAATCTCTCCGCTCCAACTCTCACAACATACCGCCCCAGTCAAGAAATCGAGCGGAAGAACGGGACAATGCCCGAGCTTACCAAGCACGCAGACTTCTCACTGAGGAGAGGATTCGCCCTTCCCAAGGACCAGCTCCAACCATAACTGCAAACCTACAGGTGACCGCAACAAACTCGTCCCCACCTGTTGCAGAGTTAACCTCATCTGTTAGAAATGCTAAAGCCAAAGCCCGAGCTCTTGTCTCACCAACCTCCTCTCCACCCATTACCAATACTCCGAAGGGATTCGATTCCTGGGGGTATAGGACAGCTCCTTTCAAGCTTAGCGTTGAGGCTTCCGCTACAAGGCCCTCACAACCCATTCCCCGTCAATGATTTTACAAATCTTATCATTCAATGTCCGGGGACTCAATGACAAAGTCTCTATACCCATGCTTCGCAACTACCTTCAAACTCTCCCTCAATTAGACATCGTGCTCATACAGGAACACAAACTTAGGAATCTGGAGTCAGACACCCTTGGAAAGAACTTATGGAAACAGACAAGAGCATGGTCAGCACCAGCAAGCATTGGCTACAACAACGACGCTCAAGGTCCTGGAGCTGGTCGGGGGGGGGGGGGGGGGAATCCTCACAATGGTCTCTCCCAGGTTAGCCAGCTTGGTCACTAATTTCGGCACGATCATGGAAAACAGGGCTCAATGGGTCATCTTCCAAGGAGTTCCGGGTGGGGACGTGGGCATCGTCAACATCTACGCTCCTAATGACTCACCGTCACGCTGCCAATTATGGGAAACGTTAATCAGGGACCTCCCATCTAGCTGTAGATGGATCTTAGCTGGAGACTTCAACATGGTGGAGGCTCGCCAGGACAAGACAAATCCCTGCGGGCGTTTGGTTCCATCATTGGAACGTTCCCTCTTCACGAATCTCAAAAGACATCTCCATGTGGAAGACAATCCACGGTCCATGGGCAGCCTACCCTTCTCCTGGGACAATTACCGTGAAAACGGGCAACGAATTATGGCACGATTGGATAGAATTTACCTGTTCAAGAATGGTCCTGGCCAGAATCAACGCAAGCTGCTCAGTTATACAATCAAGAGTGATAGTGCGTGGTCAGATCATTCTCCAATCACGGCATCAATTGAATTCGCCACAACTCCACCTCGAAAGAGTCGTTGGAAAATGAGCAACTATTGGCTAGACGCGGCAAGGCCGGCAATTGAACAGGCATGGCACGCTTCCTCTCCTTCTACTCCTTTTTTTGTTAAATTAAAGGCTGTATCAAAGGTATATCGCTCTTTTTGCCGTCAAAAAGCTCAGGAACTCCGGGGGGAAGAAACTGAGGCCAGGGACCAGCACTCATCAACCACAGTTAACCTTCAAGCCGACCCTGAGAATCCTGACTTACAGAGCCGACAAGGCTCAACTCGACACAAACTCCAAGAAGTAGAAACTCGCCGGGTGAATGGTCTCTGAGTTCGTGCCCGTATCAGGTGGAAACTTCGAGGAGATATGGTTACTGCGGAGTTCTTTAAGGCGATACGGGAAAAACCTTCCTCGTCAGCTATCACCCGGTTACGAGGTGAAAACGGCAACTTTATTGAAGATCATGATGGCCTTAGTAAAGCCTGCTCTGACTTTTATAGCTCACTGTACACTGCCAAACCTGAATCTCAGGAAAGAACTTCAGCCATGAAAGAATTCCTAGACTTGATCCCGGATTCTCTCCCCTTGTCAGCAAAGGAGATGCTCTCGCAACTTATCTCAGAGGACGAGTTGAAGCAAGCCTTAGACGAGATGGCTTCCCACAAGAGCCCGGGCCCGGACGGATTTACAACCGAGTTTTACAGGAAATACTGGGCACTGATTGGGACGGCCTTTACCGAGATGATTCATCAGGCCATTGTACAAGGATCCCTTCCCCAGGGCATGAACAAAGGGACCATTGCGCTTTTGCATAAGGGTGGAACCCGCGACGATCTTAGCAATTGGAGACCAATCTCCCTGCTGAATGTTGGGTACAAAATCCTTGCTAAAGCGTTACAAAGACGCTTGCAGCCACTTCTCTCAGAAATCATCAACCCGGACCAGACAGCCTTTATCCCCTCAAGGTATATACTAGACAATACACTGTTGCTTCATGAAACGATAGCATGGGCAAAAGAATCTAGACAGTCCATGATTCTGTTGAAATTAGATTTTAAGAAAGCCTATGATACTGTTCATTTACCTTTCCTCTTCCAAGTTATGGAGAACATGGGTGTTCCAGCAAGCTTCATCCACCTGGCCAAGATCCTCTTCACCAACGCGGAAGCAAACGTGTGCATAAATGGCGTAGACACTAATGCGTTTCAGGTCAAAAGAGGCGTGCAATAGGGCTGCCCCCTTGCACCGTACTTATTCTTGTTTGTAGGAGAGGCCTTGAACATAGCAGCAAAGCACCAGATGAAAGTTGGGAACATTTCAGGCATATCACTCCCAGAGCAAACTGGGGAGCAACTCACAAGCCAATATGCGGACGACGTGAATTTCATGATCCCCGGGGATGAACAGATTTTCCACCAATTATCTGCTTTGATTGAAAGATTTGGTCTTGCCTCCGGCCTCCACATCAATTGGCAGAAAAGCCTGGCTTACTGGCTTTCCCCCGACCCAGCCCCACCTTGGTTAGCTCAAATTGAGTGTCCCTGGGCTGTTGAGCGACAACTATCAAAGCTACTTGGGACCCCGTTTGGTATTGACCTACAAACACCAGACATCGATGAGTTTCTCGAATCCAAAATACGCAAGAAATTAGATTACTGGACAAGTATCCACCTATCACTGGCCGGTCGTGTGGTGATTGTCAACTCAGTTTTACTTAATACTCTGTGGTATTTCATTTGTATTTGGGGAGGATCACTTGGGAGCATCAGGAAGATTAGAGCATCTCTCCGGGACTTTTTGTGGTCAGGATCCACTCACCAAAGCAGGGCGAGAGTAAGCTGGAATGATTGCTGTGCGTCACTATTGGCGGGAGGACTCAACCTTATCGATCCTGAAGAAGCTCTCCATGCACTAGCGGCCAAGTGGATCTTAAAAGCAATGACCCCCGGATCCTCGAATCTGCAGCTTTTACTAAGGTTCAGGATTCTCCAAGTCAGGCCACAAGCTCGGGGAACATGGCCCGCCAAACCACACTGGATTTTACTCCACAAGTTCAGAGCTACTCGCGGATCTCGTGCATGGGATCGAATCATTCGATCCTGGAGGATGCTTGTTCGTCATGTTTCAGCTTCTCCCCCAATCAATCGTGACGAAGTTCTTACCACTCCGCTGTGGTGGACCACACACTTCATCGGAGGATCCCACGGCTTTTCTATAGACAGGGTGGCTTTACTTATGAAAAATGACCTCAATCAAATCTCACACATCTGGGAAGATGAATCCCGTACGTTCATGCAATGGGACAAAGCAAGGGAGACTTTTGGGCTACTGCTCAATGAAGCCCAAGCTTATCACCGGTTGATAAACTCGATTCCACAGGAGTGGATTTCCCTTATGACGGACAATCGCGAAGTCACATGGCCCCAAGAATACTTGGGCATCTTCATCAACAAAGAGGACACCATCCCATCCCTGGTATGCACATCCAATCCTCACTTCAGACCCCGTGTAAGAGACAATCAACAACTGGTTGAAATCCCTTCAGGTCTTACGTGTTACACTATTGGTGCTGTTTCATCATCACTGAGGGTATATCGGTTCTCGGAGCCGTCAGAGGAGCTGCTCGCTAATGGTTGGATCCGGAGGGTCAGGGTGATTCATCTAAAAACCGGCCCACCCATGTACATCGGTGTGGTAGCAGACCTCCTATTCAATCCTGGCAAATGGATTTGGGGCAAGTCAGACCCCCTTCACTCTTACACTACTAAGATGGGACGCAAATTCATATCTTCTCGTCAAGCTCTTTCGAAGCCAATCTCAGAGAAGTGGCATGGAGACCTGGTGACCGGATATCTTTCCAATTGGAACGAGGTTTGGAACAAGAATCGCCCTCAAAAAGATGCTGGTTTCATTTGGTCGGTGCTCCATTGCGCTGTTGCCATTCACTGCTGACGGAAGGTAGCAGCTCCCAACATTTCCACTACGTGCAACAGTTGCCAAATGGGAATAGATGAGACGATTCTTCATCGGTTCCATAATTGCGAGAAAACAAGACATGCGTGGGATTTTGCTTTGACAGTTCTTTACAGGGCGCTTGAGATTTCGACGGGCAATGGCAAGTGGCACTCGCTTACCTGGCAACAATGTGTGCTTGGATCCAAGTTACCTAGGCGCTTGAGGAAGGGGTCCACAATGTGGTCACTGTTTAGAGGATCGGTTCTGTGGGTTTCTTGGCTGGATCGCAACTCATGCTGCTTCAACAATTCACCGTGGCCGGCCCAAAAACTCGAACAGACCTTGTGGGAGGCCCTTCTCGACCATGCCAGATCTGCCTGGCTTAAGGTTACGAACCTCTGCGAACTCTATCCGGACAAGGTCGATACTTTCCTCCGAAGGTTCGACAATGTGTGGCTACAAACTAGCTTCTTCGGGATCAGACGGCAGCAAGTCATCACCTGGAAATTCGATCGGCCTAAGCTTGGATCTTTTGACTGAGAGGCGTACTGTCTCCCTTTCTGCTCAGGCTCTGGCTTTGAGTTTCTGTTTGGTGGTTGCTGCGCAGTTTGGTTCTGATCGTTTTTAAAAAAAAATATAGACACACACTCGAAAATAGTTATAGCGAAGGGCTCTTGTGTGTGAAAGTTGTAGAAAAGGAAAAAAATTCGCCGTGGGCTGGTTCATTGTTCTGTTTCCGTGATTAATGGAAATTCTCCATGTTCAAAAAAAAAAAAAAAAAAAAAAGATTAGAAAATCTGAAATTTACCAATGATACTAAGAGTTGCTAGGGAATTTGGATTGAGCCTAGCTAAGACTAGGACAATCAATTCTTGAAGTGAAGTAAAATTAGGATAATTGCACACTTTAAACTATTCAATGATTGGAATTAAGGATTTTTGAAATTTTTACACTATACATGTGTTAAGAAACTACACAAGTTTTTTTATAAAATTGGATTCAATGACAATGCATGTGTTTGTTGGACTCATTAGCTTTTAAAAGGATGCAAACAAAATAAATTAGGTCTTTGGAATATTCTCTATTTATCAACATTGTTGATCAACATTGCTTCACGATAGAATTATTTGTAAAGTGTGTGCAATGCGGGACCTAGAATTGAAGTTTGAAAAAACCATAGGATAAAGCTTTTTGGAACATTAGAATTGAGGTCTAATAGAGTCTAACATTGTGTTTTTTTGTACTATTTTTAATTAAACCTTCCTCTGACACCACTGTTACAACTAGAGACAATCTTTACAATTAACTCTAACGGCCAATCACATTGACGATTTTATAAACTTAGAATAACATAATCTTGAAACTTGTGTAATTAATATAATGTTACCTTAGGAATCCATCCAACTGAAATAAGTTTTTGTGCATGGTTCTAATTTTTGCATGCTTTTGTTGGATCCTTTTGATGGTCAAGAAGGGGTTCTTGAATCTCTAAGATTGATTTTTTTGTACATGTATGAATAGACTACAAATTTTCAAAGCGTTGAAAATGGGTGAGTTCAAAATCAATTTTAAGCTTTTATAAATAAATGATGTACATTTTAGGCAAGAATATGTAGGGGTTGTCTGTAGGAATATGTCATGATTAGATGCAAATATTTTAGATTTTTTGTTGATTTCTTGATTTGGAGTGAAAGCATGCAACACCTACTCAGTTTTTAAGTTTAGGAAGTACTACTAGGATTGTTTCAGGTTAGGGGGAAAAATCAAGAAATAAAAAAAAATATGTAAAATTAGTAGAGCTTTCTAAATATTGTATTATTAAAATATTAAGCATAAGGAAAAAATTCCAAAAGTTAAGAACAAAATAAGTTAATGGAAATTCTAAGAAAAATTGATGCTTTGATGTTTAATTTGTTAGAAAATTGTGAAAACATTGAATAAAGAAATATAGCATAATTGTGACAAATTTATAGAGAAATGATAACACCATAGATGATAAAAGAATATTTCTAAATGTCTAAACATGCTCATAATAAAACTTTCTTTGAATCTATGTGGAGTATAAGAAATTTACTATTTAAAATAAAGATCCTAACATTTAGATGGTATCCTAGAAGATAATTGTGCTTTCTAAACCTAAACCTTAAATTCCTAAAACTTTGTATAAACCAAAAGGTGGTCAATAGATGACTTTTCATGATTACTACATAAATGAGAAATGCATCTATTGGTCTATAAATCAAATCATTTTTGACAAAGTACCCTAGTGATATTCTCATCCTTTCAAGGTAAATTTTAAACACTTACATCTTGCAATCTATAAAGCAAAATGGGCTTGAATATTTTCCACACATTTTCATTGTAGTTTAGAAAAAATAACATGTTGTTGAAAATGAAAAATTCCAATATAAACTAATAAAAAGACAAAAATTAAAAAACAACTTTTTTTCTAATTTTTACTCAATGCACTATGAATGGCAAGTTGAGAACAATTTTAGAAATATTAGCACAAATTCTAGTAGGAATTCACAAGAGTTTTGTTAATTACTGATTTTTTATTTCTTACTTGATTAAGAGAAGGAAAGCTTTGCATTGACCATTGGGATTTTGATTCTTCCAAGAAGAATTCTCTAGAAATCTGAAATCTTATTCATGTTGTTGCTTTGGAGGGGATATCTTCTCAATACACAATGTTTTGGGGGATATTAGACATTGCCATTATCTTTGAAAATTGGCATGCAAGTAACTACCTACACAAAGGTCTAAAGGTTTTTAAAGTTGGAGAGTGCCTCCTCCACAAAGTTGAGTCTAACTATGTTGGCCTTGTTGGACATGGCCTACATTTTTTTCTTCTAACTTCATTTATAGTTGTAGGGTGGGGTTGGCACATTGATGCCGAACAATTAAATAAAATATAAAATTGCCCTTTCCTACTATATCATGTAGCATAAAAAGTCACTTATTTATGTGCAAGAGAGGAGAAGACAAGCTCTTCATAACCCATGTTGAATAAGTAAATTAGGATTAGTAGGAACTCGACTACTCATAATTAAGTCACAAGCAAGAATTATGTTCAAAGTATAATTTCAGCCTTCATTTATGCAATGAAAAATAATTTTTTCCAAAACACTTTGAACTAAGTTAATGTGAAAAATCAAGCTAACTTTCATCTTCAAAAATCTATTTGAGATTTAGAGTCTCCAATTAAAAGTTATGGACAAATTTTAGAGAGGGGTTGGAAGGGACATTTTTTTTGACATTTTCAAATATCTTCTCTAAATTTTGTCCATGACTTTTATTTGAAGTCTCTAAATTGCAAAAAAGTTATTGGAGATGAAAATTAGCTTCATTTCCCAACTTTTCATAGTTCAATATTTTTGAAAAAGTTATTCTACTATGCCAAAACAAGGTATGAAATTATACTTTGAATACAATTCCAATGTTTTGACAATGAACAATCAAGCTCTCATCTTCAAATTATCCCATACTCTTTGAGGATTCATGACAGACAATGAATTTCATTACAAAAACAAACCTTCAATCTTCACTTAATGTTCCATGAAGTAATTCCTTCATTTCACCCTCAAAAGTTTTTTTTATGATGGTAGATGGTCAAATGATAGATTAGTATCAAGTACAAGTGGTAGTGTTGATTCTAGTGGACTTTAAACACTATCTTGATTGTATTTTGGACTTTCTGGGCTAACACCTTACATTTTCTTATCAACAACTTGGTCCATTTAATCCTTTCTACTTTTTCAACTTTCTTTTAAACAATTATTTTCCGCCAACCCTACCGTAAAGCTACAGTAATCTCACAATCCACGCAGCCAAATGGTCTGAATTTTTTTACGGCAGATTTCTTCAGTAACCTAACATCAATTTCTACAGTTGAAAGTTGTGAAAAATGTTTTTATATACCAATTGTGCTCTAATGCACTGGAAACTGGCAGTTTTTTTCGGCCTTTATTTTTGGTGGAAAAAAGGCCCCATGAGAGGTCCATGAGGGGGTTTCATTAACTTAGAGTTGGCTTTTGGCGGAGAATGGCAGAAGAGTGTGCCTGCTCCATGCTTCTCAATGATGTGCTGAACACACGTAACGTACTGCTGGGAGTGTTGTCTGTGGATGAGTTACGTATTAAGGTCAGGTGGTACCTTTGGAGATTCGCACTCAAACTGCCTTACCTCCATTTAATCGAACTGGACGACACAAGGCAGGCACTTTGGAAAAAAAAAATTATCTGGAAAATTTTAACCTTGGCTTAGACCTCGGTCGGTCTTTTACAAGGGCACCCCCAACAGGAACACGCTCAAGCAACAACAAATCAACGAAGGAGGACATTTCTCCACCGTAGAAGATCAATGGTACCTATAATATGCACATGTGACCTGGATATTCTAATACCTATAATATACACATGTATTCTGAATTTAGCCGTGGAATTTATCCAAGCACATATTTTCATCTTAGAACATAATTACATAACATTGTTTACCAATTAGGTAGTAGTCCTTTTGCATCCTCAAGATTAAAGATTAGTTATAGAGGTAAAGCCAACGACAATGCTTGAAATCTAAGGTAGGCACCCCCCAAATGGCACCTAAGTGACCTTAAAGCGCCATCTACAGGTTGTGTACATTTTCAAAATCAGTTATGTACCTATTTGGATGGAACGCTTTCAGAAATAAACTTTGACCCTTAATAACTTTTGCATATGATGTTCAAATGCCACGTTCTCTGGTGCGTTAGAACCTCCTTTCACTTGCCAACAAGAATATATGAAAATTTGACCAATCGAATAGTAGTAACTAGGCTCAGTAGCAAAAAGTGGCGGTTTTGGGTGTACCCACCTTATAATTAAAATCCTCCTCAAGCATCCACGAAAGCATAATACTTTCCTATGTTAAGAATCCAAAGAGGGGAGCACAATGGTTGGTTATGCATTTTCAAAAGAGTCTTGAATGTTTGAATGTGACATTAACCCCTAAACGTCCAAACTGCCTTTTTTGGCAACATAGCGATTTTGGGCAGCTCATTGCGTATGGAGTTTTTATTGTTTTTTGCTGAAATTTTCACACAATATGGGGACGAGGTTTATCTTTAAGGCCCAACAATTTTCATAACTTTTTACTTCATTGTTCAAAAGTTATTGCATGATCTGTAATTTTCAATGCTTGACGGGCAGCCCAAAAAAAAATCTAAAAAATCTAAAAAAACTTTTTTCACAAATAAAAACTTGAAATTGGCTCTTTAGAGTTATATATACTTGGAAAGCTTTGAATCATTCCATTTTGATTTATGAGTTGAAAGTTATGAGGTGCTCTAGTTTGTGGGTAGTTATGGATTCCCTACTCAAAAATAAACTTTGGAGTCCTTAATTTAACTCAATTTTTAATATTTTTTGAAAAAAAGAAGAAGTATATAATGTAAATTGTTTATTACTATATTACCACTATTGGGATTAGAATTTTTCAATTTTATAATTAAATTCTTAACAATTTAGTGTTTTGAATCATTCTCTACTTCTTTCTACTTGCTATACTTTTTCTATATGTTGTACAATTTCAAATGATCTAAATTTTTTTAAGCATGTAGCCAACTTGCCTTGAAGAATGAATCCAAAGAAGAACAATCATTTTGGAGATTTTTTCATACAAATGTGACCTTGTGAAGTGCAGCTGCCCGTATTTTTACAGGGCTAAAAAAATGAGTTTTGTCACTTCAAACATTAATATCTTGGAATCTACACGGTGAAAAATTCTGAATTTTTTTTCCACATATTTCCAAACTAGTTTACTACAAGATCCTACAGTTACTTGGTCCAAACATGTTTTTTTATCTAAAATTTGGTGCTTGTATCAGAAATGGCAGTTTTGGACTGTTTTTGGTGAAAACATAGTCTCCGACATTTAGGGGTTAAAGAGCATGACAATAAGGAGTCTTGACTGCATTTTATTTTTAAAGCTTATTTCTTACGAGTTTATTCTAGTCATGGCCTCTAAGTTGCACCCTTGCTTAATCCCTAAAGTCCCAACATTAGAAAAATTTTGAGGCCAAAACAAGGCTGCTAAGCTCTGATTTTCGGCAACCCCGCAGTGCAGTAACGGAACCATTAAAAATTTATTTTTTCAAAAAAAAAATTAAAAAATTTGCCATTCTGACGTGGCACTAGTAGTGCCACATCAGATTTCGAATTTTAAAAAATAAAAAAATAAATTTTTTTTCCCATTTTTTCTGTAATAGCACAGCAGGGGTGCAAAACTGGTGGCCCTGTTTTGGGCTGAAATTTTTTCTAATGGGCCTCTTTTCCATCATAAAACACTCAAAATTGTCATTTCTATAGCAAAGAGCAAAAAACATTGAAAAATATTTTTTTGTTTTTTTGTTTTTTTCATGTTTTACCATATGATCTTGTACTAGACTAGTATAAGAATGTGTAGAAGAAATTTCACAAACTTTGACCGTGTAGATTACAAGATTTTTTGAACCTTGTTCATCTACATTTTTTGGCTTTGAACCTTCATAACTTATAAGTTTTGTTCTACTGATTTTAAATTTTATATTTTATATGATAAAGAATTGAGTTGAAAGTCTAGGAGTTTTGTCTATCACCCATTCCATCAAACTTTAATTGTAAAAACTTATACTAGACTATAAAAGAAATATGTAGAAAAAAGTCACCCCATTTGATTGCAAAGATTGTAAGATTATAATGCTTAAAGTTAAAAGAACATTAATTTTGGGTTGTGCCTAAAATGGTTAACTTATTTTGAATCAACCATATGGAGAAGGAGACGTTTTCCAACTTTGGAAACTTAGACCATTGTGTAGTGGTGTTAGTTACTTGCATGCCAATTTTCAAAGATAATGGAGGTGTCTAACATACCCCCAAACCATCTTGCACTAAGAGGATGTCCCCCAAGCAACAATGTGAGCAAGATTTGAATTTTTCCAAAGAATTATTTTGGAAGAATAAAAAATTCCAAGAATCAATACAAAGCTTTACTCTTCTTAACCTCTAGTGATCCAAGTGATCCAACTACTTGTTGGTCCCTTTTTTTGAGCTACCTATTTTCAATTTTAAAAAATAAAATAAAATATATTGCTAGAAAATAGACTATTTTATAAATCCAATGGCAATAGAGTCATCAAATTATGAATTAAACTCCACCTTAAGGAATTTCTAAAAGTTGAGTGGTGTAATGCAATTGTGACTTGTTTTGGAGGTTCAATTTGAGTATGGATTGAAAAGTTAGCCAACCAATGCAATTGTCGTCCACCTCAAAAGGGCAAATTCAAAAAGTTAAAGGAGAAAACAAGTGCACATGTGCTTGTTTTTGTTACAAATACTACGGTATTCACATTTCTATGACCATCGTGCATTGCAATTTCCATCCAAAATTGCAAAATGATCAGTATGTTGTAAAAAATTTGGATGAGCATTTTTGATTGTCTTGTCTTTCACTAAGTACAAAAATTCCATTAATTTAAAAATATTCTCACTAAAATATGCTCCTTCAAAGTGCATTGCCTTGTTTTTCCAGTAATTCAAATAGAAACATCAAATTTAAATATCTATTAATGAAATTATGTGGTCAAACAGATTGAATTTTTTGGAGGTACTCACTCTCAATGTGAACTATAAAAATCTTCAATTCTATCCAATCTCAAGGAAAAATGAGCAACCAAATTGCTCAAGTTCTTGGCAATTTTGGCCCATTTTGATAGTACACCCGCCTAGGATCATGTAGAGTTAATCAAATAGGAAATAGAAAATTAATTATTAAATTTTTTTTGTGAATTCACACTAGAATGTTTTTTAGTGGCCCTAAAACTATTTCTCAAATTGCCATTATTAGTGCATCAAGTAAAAATTGAAAAAATAGTTTGTTTTTGTTTTTGTTGTTTTTCATTCTCAACCAGGCATCATTTATCTAAACCAACATGAGAACGTGTGGAAAACATTTTAATCCATTTGGCTTCATATATATATATCAAGATATAAGTGTTTGTGAAAAAAATTCACAACCTGCTTAATTACTTGTCATTTCTAGTAGCATATTTCTAGTAGCTCCAAAGCTACTTGTAGACTTTTGAGCCCCATCACTTTTGACTTGGAGATCCGATTAGAAAAAAAATTACATTTTTGGGAAGCTTACATAAATTAGCATCTTTGTCAAGAATTTCACTTTCAGCCACTCAAAATTGACTTCATATGAACCTATCGAAGCTTTCAGAAAGCTCCAAAGGAGTGTAATGAACTTTAGGGGTTAATTTAACATCTCCATATTTCCAAATTTTAGTCGCTATTTCCTAGTATTGAAGAGGAGAAGCAGAGCCTCTGACTTTGTGTGGCTAGCTTCTAAATAAATTGCTAACTCTCCTTTCTACCTTGAGAGCATAAGTTCAGTGAGCCATTTAAACACATTCAACAATACTTGAATGCATGGAAGAGGGTGCGATACAGCTACCAATAAATACCCCAAATGAAATTACCAAAGGGCAGTTGACTAAATGTCCGAGGATTAAAGGCAAATGAAGGGAGTTCATTGCAACACTGAAGCCTCCCTCAAGAACTCCACATGATGTGCTTTGATAAGTCGTTAATCTACACCCAGTCCATTGAAACAACCCATCCATTTATTAAGGTAGAAATGCCCATTTATTAAGGTAGAAATACCTGATCATTTAACCAATTTTGCAACACATCATGAGCAGTATGAGGTGATGCATATTTTCCTCCGTCTAAAAGTAAGAAAATAGGGGAATTGCAATTTCTTCATAATTTTATTTCCAAAATTGAAATTATTGTGTTGGAGGAGCCCCAAAGTAATCCGAGCCCATAGCCAATATCTAGAGTCTTCCAATTTCAATCTTTCAAGAACTACTTTCCCGCTCACTACTTCCTATTTTCTTGCTTACTACTTCCTACTTTTTTGCTCACTACTTTGGGACATGTGTCATCATCTTATTAATCCCAAACTTGAAAAGGAAAACAAAACAAAAACATTCCAAGCTTTGGTTGGAAATCTACTCTAGCCATGGTTGGAAATAGTTGCATGCTACATGTTGGATATAAGACCCTAGTTGGGTATAGGTGTTTCTACCTTAAGTCATTCTGCTAGGACACATAAACTTCATTACATTCATAGGCCTTCATTTCCACTACCTTTCCTTCCCTTTGTGCACCTTGCTCATCACATTGAGCCTCCACCTATCCAGTTAGTTACTATTGGATGTAGAATATTCTACACCATCTACTATAGAGTTAAGGAAAGATTCAGCAATATCATTCATGTTTCTCTTCCAGTTTTTCAAACTGTGAAAAGTAGCCAGTGGCAGTGCATGCTATGAATGTTGTGCATTGCATTGCAGTACTATTGATGTAGAATATTATGTTTTGTGGTGCTTCTAGTAAGATTTATGTGTTTATGTGACATCAAAATTTGGAGAACATTCAACTTCCCCATTTCAGACAAATTGGTTTCTTATCAATTGCAAAGAACAGCTAATGGACCATCTTCTTCTTTGCCACAATTCTTGAAATGTAAGATAAGGTAGACTAGCCCAATTATGTCCTCTACCCAAATTTGGCCCTTGTTTTTGGCTCCTAAACCAATTAGAAAAAACATCCAAACCTCTCCGGAAAAATTTCCAAAATCGTTCAAGATTTTGACAAAATTAGGGCATTAATATTAATAAGGGTAACATGTCAATCCTTTATTGGTGGATACTTTAGTACTAAAACCATAGTGTGACATAATTTTGGTTTTTTTAAATTAATTCATTAATGTCAAAATCAAATTTTTATAAAAAGTTAAGAAACAAATAGCAAAATTTGTAGAAAATAAGTAAGATCTTTGATAAATAAATTATTAATAAAAAGCCAATGTTGAAAGGGCCTAGAATTGGCATCCAACATGACTATAGTAGTATGCAAAAGTGTCCAAGCCTTTGGCACTTTCTTAGATTAGCAAGAGTTAGTGCAACACATGAATCACACCAGTGGGCATTCCTATTCACAAATATCAAAATGCTTTTGACCACTAAATGTCGAGGGGCATACAATTTAGGTGTCAACAATACTTTGAAGTTAAATAAAACCTAACCAATTTGCTAATTTTAATACTTTATATTTTTGAGATCTAATTTTAGCATCAAAAATCTGATTTTGAAAATGATCGATTATGATTTTTCTATTCAAGATTTTGTGCAAGGGTGTCCATTGCAACCTTGACTTTCCATCGAGCTTTCCATAGTGTTGAGGGCTCTTGGAAATGAGCCTCAAATACACTAGAGCTTGGAGGAAAAATGAAGTTAGAAATTAATTTAAAAAAATTGTAGAATAGATTATGAGAAGCCATAAATTGATTGGGGTTATGCAAGTTAGGCCCTTTATCCTCATATTTTTATGTTGAACAACTTTATAGACTTGACATGCGAAAAGAAGATTGAAAAACTTCAAATCACTTTTGCAAGTTTTGACACCTTCATGATTAAACATTATAATCTTTCAATCCATAAATGACATTATTGTGTTTTCTTTTCCTGTGTGATCTCTAACATGTCTATTTTGAATTTGTATGGTTACTATTAAAACAAAATTGATATTACTTAGCAAAATGTTGGCTTTTTATTCAATTTAGAACAAATTCCTATAATCTCAAAATAGGCCTTGGGCATTTAGGGGTTAATAGATTTATTGTCCATATACATCATATATTTATTATTCATTTATTATTTAAGCATCTTTTCAAATCCAGATCTAATGCTTTCTCTTCCTTGCTAATTGTGTCAGGCTTAGACCTTTCGATTCAAATTTAGGAATGGGTTTGTTAGACTCACTGAAAGAAACACCAACACAAAATTATGATAATTACATTGTTTCTTGCTTTTATAATTTTCTCAAATTTAAAAGGATATGACATTTTCTTTGCAAGAAGAAATGACAAATTGTGAAATAATTACAGGACTACAAAACCAAAATCATCTTTAATTCATATAAGTGTAAACAAACCACTTGAAAATTTAAAAAATGTCACTACAAAGACGAAAGCCATGTCACACAATAATAGATATATGCCAAGGTGGTTATGGATTGTTGGTAGGACATTTACAGCTCCACTCTACAGGCGGGTTTTGTAATTCCAGGTCATACCACTTCAAAAATTCACATAATTTACAACTTTAATAAAAAAAATACATAATTCCACTAAGGATTGAGTATATATGAAAAAGATGTGCCCCTCTTGGAATTAGCCCCGAGATATTTAGATTCCAAATTAGGGTGGTACAATAGGTTCTTTTTTTGTCGAGGCCGCTTGTAGCTAGGCGCTTGTAAGGTAGGAGGCTCTGAAATCACACGGGCATTAAGAATTGCCCTTATAATTAGCTGTGAAATGGACATGAGGTAGTTCTTAAATTGAACACTATAGTCATTTGAATGAATCGAGGGAAAAAAGCATTGTGAATTGCAACAACCAATCATTGTCTTTGCTTTCTCCATCTTTCTTTAGAAGCTGCATGTGAATGATTTATGGAAGACCTAGGGTCATGAATAGAGGCCTATTACACAACTCGTTTGAAAATTCGTAAGTAATTCAAAAATGCTTCAAAAAATACGAAACCGCTTGTGTCAGATTCTTCATCTACTTCTCTTTGTCTGAAAAATGAGTTAAAAAATATTCCCATCCAAGGAAACACATAAAAAAAAGGAGGACCAGCCCTTAGACGAGCGGTTTCTGAGCCTTCTACCTTATTCACTTTCTTTCAGTGCAGTGCAGTAAAGGTCTCCTTTATTTGTGTCAACAAAATAAATTAAATTTATAAAAAAATAAAAAATAAAAAAATCAGGGTGGTAATAGGCTTGTCTACCTTATGATGGCTCCAAACAGACAAGGGCGTGCCCGGGTGACGTCAAAGCTGCAGCAGGGGCCTGCACCTGCGTTCGTAGAGACTGGCTGGGGAGTGAGGGAAGTGTCAGGAACAAATGCCTTGATCAAGGTCTGACAGGCAGGAATCAACCTGAAGTCCTGAAGGGGGTGGAATTATTTATACGCAACCCAGACAGTTGGAGCACTGGCAAAACGACCAAGTAATAACTGGCTTGAAAGCTGCTGCAGCAGCAGCAAAAGTTAGTGGCAAAAACAATTCAGTTACTAGTAGTTACCAAGTTACCATTAGTAAACTGGTCCAATTTTTTTTATTGACTTTGAGGGAAGGAGGTTCCAACGCATCAAAGAATACGACATTTGGGTAGTGTATGCAAAAGTTATGGAGGGTCAAAGTTTTTTTTGGTAGTAGTAAGGAAGTCGACCTCTTTCCAGCTGCCACGTGTTTTCACAAGTTTGGGTGCTTTGTTTTCCGATCAGTTGTGGTTTAGGGGTGATAGCTCACGTGGTTAGGTGACAGCTCATGCAACACAAATGTCGTGGAGGTGTACATTGGAGGCATACAATAAATGATTACAAGATGTACATTGGACGCCACAATTATCACCTACATTTGAAGTATGGTCAATTTTGTAATTAGCCCGTGGTTGGAAATGGGGTGACCTATATAATAAGAATGGGTTGAACGGAATCTTTACGAAAAAAATTCATAATTGTTTCGTTTTTGAAGGGAAAAAAAGGAACAAATTCTGGAACCTTCCTCAAATCTATTTCTTCATTTGGTGGGGGGGGGGGGGGAGGGGGGGGGGGTCCCCTCACCAAATGCATACTAGAGATATGATAAATTGCTTAAATGGTTGGAATGAGGTTGGCTACCTCAAGAGGTTCTAAAATCGTTTCTTCTGCATTCTTAAATACATAATGATATTTGAGATGTAACTTACACAAAGTGGTGGTTTTAGGCAAGGCGTGATTTAGGATGTATGGACACTTGAAGGGCATCCTCACTGCACTCCTCAACAAATTGTTAAATTTTCACTTGTTTACAATTAGAACTTGAAATTTTAATCATTAGAAAACGCATCCTAAAGTATTTAGAATAGATACAAGATAACTCAAATTTTGAAATTTGACAATGAAAATGAAACGCTTCAAAAGCAAGGTGACAGACAAAAATTTGTAGAGATCTTGGTTGCAAATCACCCTTACCAACACAAAATCATCATCCAATGGTGTTTTCTTGTACCTATTCAAAGTACTAGGGGATGTACTTCTAATGATACACATTAAAATTATAAATGGGTGGAAAGTCATCAATTTGTCAAGAAATGCACTGAGGTTGTGCACTGAGGATGCACTAAGGCAAACCATCCTATTTTCATCTTGATTTGCTACTTGGATACATGGAATAAGTTGTGTGAGTGGGATTTATTTTTCATAGATCTGCACTTTTGTCACAAACCTAACCCAAGTAGAATTATATTATTGTGATTAAGAATATATAATTTCCATGAATTTTCAAAGTGGTCAATCTAGAAAATACAAAATCACCTGTAGTAGGGGTCATGAGTGTCTAAATATAAGAACAGAAGACTACCCCAAAATAAATTTTGAATTCACTATCTTGAACTCTAGTACCACTTTTATTAATATGTCCAACAAAATCTTGAATCAACCTTTTTTTTTTTTAATCATTTGTGAGATCTAGGTGCTCAAAGCAATTTTATTTTATTGTGAACTTTGAACTGTATTTTCTTTCAATTCAATGGGGAATCTCAAATTCAAAAATTTAATGAAAATCAGAGGACAAGGAAATTTAGTTTATATTTCTTAGTATGACACACTTTCTTAAATTGAAAACTGCAAATACAGCCAAATCAGAACTTAAATTCACTTAACACACACCTTCCATTGTTACTATAATTTCTTTGTAAAATAAAAGATACTAAGAAACGTCAAAAAATTTGCCAACTTATTTCAAAACTAGAATATAGTAGCAATCCAATTTCAATTGTTTTTTGTGTTAGAAAAATGTTAATTGAAAGGTGGGAAATTTGAATAAAGATAAGAACCACAATTTTATTAGTGGTCTATCAAATGAATTATTTTATGTGTTTAGAATACATGTAGAACCTTTCATGGTGCATAACTGTCACTTATGCATTTAGTAGGTGGGCCTAATTTCAAGCAGTTTTACTTGAAAAGTAGTATAGTTAGAGTTGATAGTTGTTAGACATCTGTTACTAAGGTAGGAGGCTCTGAAATGGAGTGGGCATTAAGAATGGACCCTATAAATGGTTGTGAAATGGACATGAGTTGGTTTTGTAATTGACATGTATAGTCATTGAATGAATCAAGGAAATAAGTATTATCAATTGCAAGAGCCAACCATTCGCTTTGCTTTCCCTATCTTTCTTCAGAATTGCAAGTGAACCGTTTACAGAAGACCTAGGGTCATAAATAGGGACCTATGACCCAACTTGTTTGAAAATTCATAAGTAATTCAAAAATGCTTGAATAAATACAAAACCACTTGGGTTAGGTTCCTCATCTATTTCTCTTTGTCTGAAAAATGAGCTAAAATTATTCCCGTCCAATGAAATACACAAAAAAGGCGGACCAGCCCTTAGATGTGCCATTTCAGAGCCTCCTACCTTACACATCTCTAAATGTATAAACCTCTCTTAGTGCATAGTCCCGGCACCATGCACTAAGACATGTTCTACGCGTATATTCCTTGATTTACAACCAAAATTTGCATTTTTCCAAACATTGAATTCTACACCCAGAAAATAAAAAGTCACAGTGCAGTAGTTGACTGAAATTTCCCAACCCAATCAACATGGGTTTACCAAATTTTGCTGGTTCGGTCCCCCCCCCCTCCCCTTGGATGTCAGGGTTTTCCAACATCCGTCCGTCGAAATGGGGTCCGATTATCCACTTGGCATGCACCCGCCCGGGTTGTCCATGGCAGTCCCAGCGGAGGTTTGTTGTCAGGCAGGACCATGTTATCTCAATGTGGCTGCAGAGTGCTCCAGCCTGCTCTTCTCTTACACAGACAGTCTGATGGCAAGAATGGAGAACCATGATCGTGCTTCTGCCAACTCCATTTTTTCCTGTCGTATTGCTTGCAACGACCCAGTCACTCATCAAACAAAAGAACGTCCAACAATTCACTGTCGGGGAAGGCCCGTGGAAAATTTGCTCATGGAAATTCATGAACTCAACTCCGGGATGTGGAGAAAAAAATATCGGGGAAAATGGACTGGAGCGGGATGGAGGGGGTTGGGTGGGGCGGGGGGCGATTAAACCCGAGGTGCTCAAATTTTCCCTAGCTGAATGATGTTGAAATGTTTTGCAAAGTATGAATACTTCAATTAGTATTCATGAAGGAAATTCTATATAAAAAAAACCGAGCACTTGGGGGTTAAAAAGACGACACCCCACCCCACCCACCCCACCCACCCCAAACTTAGAAAAGATCACACCCTAGACAGTCATAACATTTAGTGAATTAGCCTTCATGCCCAGTGCCTTTCCTTCATGTTGACCCAGTTCATCACCTTGATCCTCTACCTCTCTAGTTAGCTACCAATGGGTGTGAACAATTCCACACCATCTAAGGTGGGTACACCCAAAACCGCCGCTTTTTGTTACTGAGCCTAGTTACTACTATTAGACTGGTCAAGTTTTCTTATATTCTTGTTGGCAAGTGAAAGGAGGTTCCAATGCACGAGAGAACGTGGCATTTGGACATTGTATGCAAAAGTTATTAAGGGTCAAAGTTTGTTTCTGAAAGCGCTCCATCCAAATAGGTACATAACTGATTTTGGAAATGTACACAACCTGTAGATGGCGCTTTAAGGTCAGGTGCCATTTGGGGGGGTGCCTACCTTATCTTAGAGCCAAAGCAGTGACCGAATGCATACTACTAAATGTTGGGGAAAGGTAATGAACCATTTTTTTATATTATAAAAAGAATGAAATTTGAATGAATTCATTTTTTGAATTCTGATGTGGCAAGCTATAGCTAGCTAAGCCTATTGGATTGAGATGAACTTGGGTTCCATGAACCTCTACAGCTCAGCAAGTTACTCCGTCATAAGGTAGTGCACATGACCTGTTTCTGATGACTGAGTTGGACCAACCGACCAAAAGTTTGGTTCCCCTTTTCTCAAGTCTCTCGCTTACATTCCTCTCCAAAACGGTTGCGTTTTTTTTCTGAATTTTGGAGTAAACTAACCTATTGAGCCTGTTGTGAGCTTGTGGGCTTCATTGTCCACACCTACCTTACGTTAAGTTAGGGCTTGGATACATGGATGACCGATCATCCCGCCAAATTTTTTTTCCCCTCCTTCTCCTGTACTGAGTGGCACTGTACAACTTTGGAGATTCTTTTGCCTATGCTCTGTACCATTGTCCCTGTATATGTGACATGTGTGAATGCAACCACCTTGCAAGCTATGATGGAGGGGAAGGAGGGCGGGCGGGCGAGAACGCAAGAACGCGAGAAGTAGTGAACTAGTGAACTAGTGACTAGTGAGAGGAGAGTCAGGAGCCCCCCGTCAGTTATGACAGATCTGAGGAGCACCAGTCACAGTGCCCGGATGGACCAGACCTGGGCTCACTAGGAGGACAGGAAAATTCGAGGGACCGGGTCTCAGCCATTTGTAAGGTAAATCAAGCAGGGGACAACTAAGTTAATTGCAACCCATTGTAAATCTAACTACCGGTAGTGTGCCCTTTTAACTCATTAAAAAAATTTGAATTTCAGTATGTATACTTTTTATAGTGCGGGATATCCATATTATAGGTACCTATATTGTAGGCTCAATGTTCACAAGCTCGCATTCTTGGGCTCACACATTAGCACCGTTGGTTAGAGTAGGCTCATAAGCTCAGTTTTATTAAGGGTATTAAGAGGGTGTACATTTCAAGGACCAAGGACAATATGTATACATGTAAGGGTCCCTTTTGCAGCAGGGTCTCGATTAGGTGTTCGTCGTTCCCGTCGTTCCCGTCGTTCCAGTCGTCCCTTTCCCCCTTCTCCAGCTTTGGGTTCCTTGGTCTTTTGCAGTCACTCAAGTGGGGAGTGCGGTAGACGCGATCATTCCCTGATCCTGGCAGCCACAAAGTTAGAAAATTTGTGTAAGAAGGGGAGTCATGAGATGAGATACTTAGATCAGTGAGGACTGATTCCATATGATAACCAAGCCTGAGTGGGAATGAGCACCTGAAATGGGGTGTACTGAACTTGGCAGCTAGCGAGAACTTACTGCCTCAAAGATTCGTAGCCCATGTAATTCAGCGCCAGCCAGGGGCCCTGACTAAATGAGCATAATAATTCACTGCTGCTAGCTTAAAAAACGTTCAGTTACTGAAGCATTCTGTGACACAGGGACACAAGTGCCACCTGGCACAGGGCTATTCATTCAAGCAAAATCCACACTGTTCTTAACTTACATTTTGTGTAGAGCAGCCGACCCATTTCCAGCCACTTAAAGAAATTACAAGTATCTGGAGCGTGGGTTTTTGGAGTGGGGAAATTTTTCCGTGCACTGAAATAGAGTTTGGAAGGATTCCATAATTTTATTCCTCAAAACATGATTACTATGAATTTTTTGGTTCAAGATTTTGTTTGATCCATATTGGTCTTATAGGTCTTCATATTTTCAACCAAGGGCTAGTTGCAATATTGAGAGTCAATTAGCCAACCATAATGCACCAAATTGCACCAGGAGTTGCACCATAACTATCACTATTCATCTCTGCATTCACGAAAAGAGAGCAATCTACACTGTGGACATGATGTGGGTGTTGTGGTGTGGGCGGCAAAAATGAGTTGCCATCTTCTATGTAATAATAAACAATATTGTATGTGATATGTCCACTAAATTAATGTGAGGTAGGAGGTTCATAAAGCGCCCATTTAAGAGTTGAAACTGAATTTAGGGAGGTCAAACTTCATAAAATATTTTTTGGTAAGTTTTCTTTGAAAGGAAAATAGAATTGGCATTTAACCCAAGTTGTTATATATATTTTTGGAGCTTTGTGGAATTAGTTATGAAAATTTGAAGTTGAAATGGCATAGGGCTCAAAAATTGCCCACCCCCTCAAAGATACACTATTTGTACATTGATGGCACAACACAAATGTACACATGTACAAATAGTGTACATTTGAAGAGGTGGGCGGTTTTAGAGCGTGAGCGCTTTAAGAACCTCCTTCCTTAGACTATGCTAGTCGGTATGGTAGTGTCATCAATGCAAAACAAAAAACATTGAAGGAAGTCTCACCAATTGGGAATTACCCAAGCAATGCCCATCAACAATTCAACACTAAAAGCATCTCCTACCCACCGCTAAAACAACCTTGCCAATGGATTTGGACAATGGTTGATATGGCCGGGTGAAATTCAACCTCTAACAGCATTGTAGCTGCATTTGTATGTAGAGATGTGGGGCTTGTAGATTCATCCTCTACCCTAGCAGAATTTGAGTTTGTACATGACACCTTCACAAACCCTTGTCATCATCGAATTAATTACATATTTTGACAAGTAAAATGTCAATGTGGTGACAAGAATGCCAATGTGGAAGTTTCAGTTACAATTGTGAATCAAGATGTAAGTGAATCACCATTTGCAATGAAATCCTATTTCATTTGTGTTCAAAAAAATGAGGTAAGTGTTGTGAAAGAGGATGATTTTGTGAATGAAGAGATAAGTATTGTAGAAGATATAGTGCATTGTTGTGAAGTATGTAGTTGGTCTGGTAAAGCATGAGGTTTCTAGTTGTAGTAGATATTTGTGAACACCGCTAGAACTTGGCAAATCTTTCACTTGCATCCCTAATCTTGGAGCTCAACCCTTGATACTTGTAAGATACAATAGTATGTGTGGAACCCTCTCAAGTTTGACTATTACACCCTCTCGAGTTCTAAGTATAATTCTCACAAAAATACAAAATGTAAAAGTTATTCCCAATAAAACACAAACACAATACTTTGTGATAAATAAATTTCTTTCCAAAAAGATAAGATGTCCAAATGAAAGAAGCTAAGTTTTTGAAGTATCTTTAGAAAGGACTCATGGCTACAAACAATATGAGACAAATGCCCTATCTAATCCTATCAACAAGTTAAACATTCCCAACTTTCTATCATCCAACAAGCCTAACCACCTTTCTATTTGGAACCAACATAGATGTAATAAGATGCCTATCTTTTTTCCTAGTAAACGGTCCACATTACCCACCCCACCCCCCCCCCCCTTATAAACCTACACATCCTTTGGTATGTGCTTATTTAACAAGGAAAATGATGTTGGCCTATAGGAAAAACAAATTAAAAAAATACATGAGAATTTCATTTAAATTTTTTTTTTGAGTAGAAGTATTAGGTACAAGATAGAAAGAATAAAGAATACGTATATAGATCTAAGATAGAATTAAAACATGCTAGTCCCAATAGTGAGATCATTCTAATTAGCAAATGTCGCCTTTTAGTATTCTCTTTTTTGGCAAAATGTGAAAATTCAAATCCAGTAAGTTAATTTTATTAAAAGATGCTCTAATTGTCTACAAAACAAAATGCTCTATAACTTCCTCATTAGTTATGCAAATGGAATAAAATCTTTCCATATAGAAAAATTATAATCCATTACCCAAAAAATTGGAAATTTTATTTCAATTTTTTGTGGTTTAATTGAGCATAACTTTTGTTCCTAGGTACTAATGGAAAAAAAGAGTTGTATCTCTAAAAGACAATCTGTTGATTTATCTTAAAATAATTCCAAAAATTGAGATCATATAAATCTACCCAAACTTTCAACTCATAGTAAAATCTACCCTTAAGACATTGGAAATTAATTGGAACAAGGATTTTTGTAAAGAAGAAAATATGCTCCAAATTGGTAGATTATTTTTGCTGTTATTTTGTATTCACACCCTCATAACATTCTTAAAGTTTAAAGACAAATAACCTTTCCTTTCCTTGAATTAAGGTTCCTTTCATTATAGAAAAATTTAAAAGCAAGCTTGTCAAAGAATAGTGGATCAATATATAATCTGGACAACTAGTCATCATAAATTCTAAAACGTAAATACTAAAATTCACTACAACAACCCTGCATTTTATGACTACAAAAATATGACTAGGGATGACTGGTGACTGCTCGCAGTCATATTTTGGAAAGCTAACATTTTGGGAAAAAATATGACTGCAAATATGATTTCTAGTCATATTTTGGCCTTGTACTTCATGGGCATATAGTGTACGTCCATTGAGAACGGCTAAGTACTTTATAGGGAACAATAGGGAACATATTTAGGAAACGTCTAGTCATATTACGTAGTTATATTTTTGTGTCAATCATATTTTATAGTCATATATTTTTGGTAGTGACATTTTTTTGTTTTTGGGTAGCCCAAGGAAAATTTGGGCGGAGAACATGTTTGAAGAGCACCTAGTCATATTTTTGCTTGAGTCATATTTTGTAGTTATATTTTTTGGGGAGTCATGTTTTGTAGTCACATTTTTTTTTATTGTCATTTTCTTTTTTCTTTTTGAGCAAGGAACATGTTTGAAGAGCAACCACTCATATTTTTGCTTGAGTCATATTTTTGGGGGAGTCATATTTTGTAGTCACATTTTTTTAATAGTCATTTTATCTCCTTTGGGGGCAACCGATGGAAAATTTGGACATGGAACATATTTGGAGAGCACCTAGTCATATTTTTGCTTTAGTCATATTTGGGGGGGGAGTCTTTTTTTTTTTTTTTTTTGGATAGTCCAAGGAAAAGGGGGTCAATCTAAGATGACCTTCTAGTATTTTGGGTTGTAGATCTCATTCCTTAGGGTGTAGGCATAGCTTTATTTCATGCCTATTAAAAATTTGTTGTTGTTGTTGTATGTTGTGCCTATTATAGAATTTGTGTTCAAATATTTGGAGTGGCATATGTTTATATTTTAATTAATAAATTTAAATTTCTCATAGGGGTTACAAAGGAAGTAGAGAAAAGTGAAACAATTAACAACATGAAACAATAGATGGATTCATTCCCAGCCCATCTTGTTGGAAAGGATAGGAAAAGGATCTCAAAATGCATATTAAATATGTTTTGGTTCTTTATGGCGGATTTTTTTCAAGTTGAAATATATATTTGGTGACAAAGATAGTCCTATAAAATATTGGTTCAAATATAGAGATTGTTGATTTCTTTAATGAGAGAGAAGGAATATTGTTTAACAAATACCTTAAGTCATGAGGACATGAATCCACATCTAGTTTGTACACTAACAGATTGGTTGCACTAGCAGATTAACTAATTATGTTGATTGATTGTGGTGGCTTATACAAATTAAAAGCTAATTAAATTGGTTGATACAAAGTGAAATCTAATGCAATTAACTAGTGATGTAAATTAAAGATTGTAGGGTTTAGAAAAAATACTTGAAGCTTGAATAAAATCTAATTTAAGGAGAGAAAAAAGAGTGTAAGGATAATCCATACTTGATTATTCATAAAGCAAGAGCAAGTGAGGAATGCCATTTATATTCAAAGTCTAAAAGTTTGAAGTATAAGTATAAGTTCCAAGTTGCTACTTAAAGCTTTGGACTATTGGGCATAGTTAAGAGACTAAGTTGACCCCCTTATAGAGTTTTGACTTTGTATTAAAAAAATATTGTTGATTGTAATATGCATGGTTGACCAAAAAAAAATTTAAGATCTTCAATAGATACTTATTTAGCACTTATGAGGATTATGTCATTACAATTGTTTGACTTCTAGAATTAAAAAAAATTAATCAGTAGTAATTGAAATCAAAGATTGCAATTCTAAAATAATCTAAAAAAGAGGAAAAAATAAATATATATAATTTTTTTTTGGAAAAAGTCAAGAGAGAGAAGTAGAAAGAAATATGTTGAAAGAAAACAAATTTGATCATAGATAGAATTTATACACCTTATTGTAAAAGTCGTTATTTAACCCCTAAAGGATCAAAGTCATCAAACACCGTTTTTTGATAACATAGCGATGTTAGGCAGCTCACTACAACCGGAACTCTTTTCTTTTTTTCTTTGAAATTTTCACACAAAATGTGCCCAAGGAGTAGCTTTAAGGCCCAATAATTTTCATAACTATTGACTATGTGGTTAAAAAGTTATTGCATGATATGTCGTTTTCATTGGGCAGCGGGCAGCCTGGGCAGTTGAAAAAACTTCTTTAAAAATCACTTAACCCCTAAGCGTCGGAGACTATGTTTTCACCAAAAACAGTCCAAAATTGCCATTTCTGATACAAGCACCAAATTTTAGATTAAAAAAACATTTCTGGACCAAGTAACCGTAGGATCTTGTAGTAAACTAGTTTGGAAATATGTGGAAAAAATTTCAGAATTTTTCACCGTGTAGATTGCAAGATTTTAACGTTTGAAGTGACAAAACTCATTTTTTTAGCCCTGTAAAAATACGGGCAGCTGCACTTCACAAGGTCACATTTGTATGAAAAAATCTCTAAAATGATTGTGCTTCTTTGGATTCATTCTTCAAGGCAAGTTGGCTACATGCTTAAAAACTTTTAGATCATTTGGAATTGTACAACATATAGAAAAAGTATAGCAAGTAGAAAGAAGTAGAGAATGATTCAAAACACTAAATTGTTAAGAATTTAATTATAAAATTGAAAAATTTTAATCCCAATAGTGGTAATATAGTAATAAACAATTTACATTATATACTTCTTCTTTTTTTCAAAAAATATTAAAAATTGAGTTAAATTAAGGACTCCAAAGTTTATTTTTGAGTAGGGAATCCATAACTACCCGCAAACTAGAGCACCTCATAACTTTCAACTCATAAATCAAAATGGAATGATTCAAAGCTTTCCAAGTATATATAAATCTAAGGAGCCAATTTCAAATTTTTATTTTTGAAAAAAGTTTTCTTTTAGATTTTTTAGATTTTTTTTTGGGCTGCCCGTCAAGCATTGAAAATTACAGATCATGCAATAACTTTTGAACAATGAAGTAAAAAGTTATGAAAATTGTTGGGCCTTAAAGATAAACCTTGTCCCCATATTTTGTGAAAATTTCAGCAAAAATAAATAAAAACTCTATACGCAATGAGCTGCCCAAAATCGCTATGTTGCCAAAAAAAGGCAGTTTGGACCTTTAGGGGTTAAAAAATAAATTAAAATATGAAATTGGTTCTTTAGATTTATATATACATGAAAAGCTTTGAATCATTCCATTTTGATTAATGAAATGAAAGTTATGAAGAATTTTATTTTGAGGGTAGTTATGGAATCTCTATTCTAAAATAAACTTTGAAGTCCTTTATTTAACTCAATTTTCAATATATTTGAAAAAAAATAAAAACATTGGGTGTAGATTTTTATTACAACATTGCAACCGTTGGAATTGTCATTTTTCAATTTCATATTTCAATTCTTAACAGTTTAGTGTTTTGATTATTCTCTACCACTTTCTACTTACTATTTTTTTCTTATGTCTTTTACAATTCCAAATAATTTGAAAACTTTCAAGCATGTAGACAACTTGCTTTGAAGAATGAATCCAAAGAAGTACCACCATTTTGGACATTTTTTCATACAAATGTGACCTTGTAAAGTACAGTTGCCCGGATTTTTGTCAATTCAAACACTATTATCTTGCAATCCACACAATGAAAATTTCTGAATTTTTTTTCACAACTTCTCAAACTAGTTTAATACAAGATACTACAGTTACATTTTTCCAAGTTTTTTTTTTCTAAAATTTGGTACTTGTATTAGAAATAGTAGTTTGGGAGCGATTTTGGTGAAAACATAATCTCTGACCTTTAGGGGTTAAATTGTATACAAAGATACAAAAAATGCAACAAAAACGAATCAAGGTAGGCCTTATGATACAACCATAATATGCATGTTGAAAAATAGGGATGAGGTGGAAATGGATTTTGAGGCATGTCCTTGAATTTGGCACTTTGTTATTTTTGGGTAGAAACCATAATTATATTAGAAATTAGAAGTTTAACTCAAACTTAAGAATTTATTAAAACCCAACTTTGAATTCAAAATCATTTAGGTAATTTTTAAAGGTTTTCAAGAATATATCACACTTTTAAAAATGGATTAAAAAATAAGAAAAATAGGTAATGATGAAATTGGACAATCAAGAGCATTAATTTTGAATTAAAAACATCAAAATTCATCTAATTCAAGCTAGAGAGGGACCTTACATTTAGATGACATTTACAATGCAATCTTGAAAGCAAAAGTTAATTGAGACTTATAGGCTAGAAGAAAATGTTAAATAAAGTCTTGAAAAAAAAATAAGAGATAGACCTTTATCCATCCATAATTTTTGCTAAAAATATCCCACTTTAAAGATTTTATTATTTTTAAATAGGCATGCAACACTCTACAATTTAACCCCTAACTGCCTGGGCGACCATATATGGTCGACCTGAAATTTCAGGCTCATTTTGCAGTGGGCAGTTAAAAACGTTTGACCGTTTTAAAAATTTTTACGGGCAGTTTTGAGGGTTAACTATTGAAAACTTTCATTTTTCATTGAAAAAGGTTAATATTTGATATTCTAGAGGTCCTCAACTACATATATGTACCATTAGTGAAGAGTAAAGCTCTGCCAATTTTACTTCATTTCTCGGTTTTGAACAAAGCTCATCAATTTCACTTGATTTGAGATCTAAAAAATTGTACATATTCATTTGCTTTGAAAATGGTCCCAATGGAAAGAGTAAAGTATTTTTGTGATTTTCACCGTTTGAAAATTTAAACATGCAAGTATTGATTTTGAGTTTTTTGCAATTTCCACTTATCAAACAAAATTGCATTCCAACAATTACAAGGTCAACTGTATAATGAGTTTTAATAGCTTTTCATGTGAAATTAAGTTTTTTGAAAGTGCATTTTAGTGTACTAACACTATTTGTAGTTGTTCATGTCACCTCCCATCCCAAAAAACTTTTATATGCAAATTTCAGCAACATAGTGGAGAGGGACATCACACTAAAAGTAGAATGCATACTTTTATTTTGTTATAATCTTACAACTCCTATTGAATTTTATACTCAAAAATTGGTATACATACTAACAAGCAAGCTCTAGAAACATCTATGTGGTCAGATTTCGAAAAGAATAAATTTTGCTTCATGGGGGATAACTACTCTCCTGTGCTCTTTTTTCATAGGAAAAACACCCTTGGAAAGGCTTAGGCACTTAGGGGTTAAGCTATCAAAAATTTGAAATTTTGAATTTGGATTTGGAAGTCTAGAGCTTTGGCTTGGATTGGCCAAAACCATCCAAAAGCACCTCTAATTTCTATAGTTTTTGTCAGTTTTAATTAAGATGTGAACCACTTATGGTTCATCATTAGAAAAAATTTGTTCAATGATTAGAATGCCAATTGAATAATACTTAAATATCCAACTTAAAACTTAGCTCAACAATAAAGAACATGGTTGTGCATGCTTTATTTCAAGGATATAGTAAAAACACTCACACATGTTATGTATTGAAGTTTGTTTATTTATTAGGAAGGTTCACAACAATGTCATACAAGCCACATTTTAGAAGGTCTCTGTAGGCCTATACGAGTCACAAAATTATTCATATGAAGATTGAGGCTCACTGTAGGCATGCGCATGCTTGTATTGCAATTAAAAAGATGGTTGTTTGGATGTTCTTACAAGGATATACTTAGACTATAAAAGCATAATCCCTTGTTTTACTTCAAAGATGCATTTAAATAGCACCTCTATAAATACTTTCACTCCCACACTTTTTGCACACCTTTTTTTCTATAATTGTAGGTGCTTAAGACCTTGCAATTTTTCTTTAAGCATTTTGTGGAGTTGTAGTGTCAACATGTATTCCCTTTGGATCAAATTTGATTATTATAATAACTTAGTTTCTTAATATAGTCATATTTGGTCAGTTGTGTGACTATGTCAAGTTACATGACTAGAAGAAGTCATGCGCATGATACTAGAAGAACCCCGTGTTTTTTCTAACGTCAAAAAACTAGATGTCAAAAAAAACACGGGGTTCTTCTAGTGTGACTAATGCAAGTCACATGATTAGAATTTTGAAACCCTAGGCGCTACTTCTATGTAGCTGCCACTAATTTAGGGTTTTGAAACCCTAGCTGCCACTTCTGTGCAGTTGCCACTGATTTAGGGTTTTAGAAACCTTAGCTGCTGTTTTTTGTACCTCCCCCTCAAAGTGCAACATTTGACTATTTTTCTTTTTCTTTGCTCTTTGTTGTCTCTTAAGTTTTGTTGCCTCTTAGTTCTTGTTTCTTACTACCTTTTAGCTTTTGCTCCTTGTTCTCTCTTAAGTTTTGTTACCTCTCATTGTCTCCTAAGTTTTGTTGCCTCTTAGTTCTTGTTTCTTGCTACCTTTTAACTCTTGCTTCTTGTTGTCTCCTAAGTTTTGTTGTCTCTTAGTTCTTGTTTCTTGCTACCTTTTAACTCTTGCTTCTTGTTGTCTCCTAAGTTTGATTGTTTTTTAGTTCTTGTTTTTTGCTACCTTTTAGCACTTCCTTCTCTTTGCTTCTTAATTCTTGCTTCTTGTTGCTTCTTAATTCTTGCTTCTTGTTGCTTATTAGTTCATGCTTCTTGTTGCCTCTTAACTCTTTTTTTTAGCTACCTTTTAGCTTTTTTTTTAGTTCTTGTTTCTTTTTTTTTCTTAATTTTTGCTTCTTGTTGCCTTTTAGTTCATATTTCTTGTTGTTTCTTTGTTTATACTCTTTGTTTGCTCTTGTTGCTTTTTGCTTCTTACTGCATCTTATTTTTTTTGTTTTTTTTGTTTTTTTTTGTTATTTTTTGCATTTTGCTGCATCTTAATTTGTGCTTCTTGTTGTTTCTTGTTACATCTTAATTCTAACTTTTTCTTACTTCTTGTTGCATCTTATTGCATCTTACCTTTTAGCACTTGTTATCTTTTGCTTCTTGTTTCTTCTATCACTATTATTATTCTTTTTTCTTGCCTATTTGTAATTTCTAGAGAAATAATGGTTATGATGTCATTAATTTTTGTTACTTACTTGTAATTTCTAAAGATATAGTGGTTCTGGTGTTATTCTTTCCTCTTTTTTATTTTCAATTTGTAAAGATATAGTAGTTAACTGGCTGTGGGTTTTTTTTAAATCTTAAATTTATACTACATATTTTGTGTTGCCTTAAATCTTTGAAGGTTGATCTATATTGTTCATTCATTGAAAATTAACCTTGTTGATTGTATATGTAGGCACTAGAAGTTGGAATAAAGTCATTGGAGGCTACTTACAACATTAGAAAAACAACATTTTCACATCTTTGTAAGGAATATAGGTCCTATAAGTGTGTGAGAATATACATTTATAGAATGTCATTGTGATATATTTTGTATTAGTAACTAATAAATGTCACTAAAAAGAGTCACATTCTTTCTTGTAATTTTTTTTAGTGTAAGTGTCTCTTGTGCATCTCAAAAATCATATGTACTTGTTTTTAATTTGATAGAGTCTTTTGTTTAGTTGCTAAACCGTGTTGGTGCATGATTGCAATGCATCATGTTCATTTTGAATGTATGAAAAATATGATTGTAGTTCATGACATACACTATTGTAAACCTTAGTTATACCAGTTACAAACTACACACAAATCTAAGAAATGCAACTCCCACTAATATGGAATTTCATTTGCTTGAGTCATATTTCACAATATATCTTGGCCCAAATATGATTGGCTGTAGTCATATAATACTTATGATCATACCAAAATGTAACTCTATATTTTTTTAAATATGACTATATTTAGTCTTTAAATTATTAATAACACTCCATAGAAATTGCCACATTAGCCAAAAATATGACTCACAACAGTCATATTTTACATTTTTTTTAAATGACTCATAAGGGTTATATTCCATATCAATAGAAAATATAATTTACAAGAGTCATAATTCACATCAGTAGAGAATATGAATTACAAAGGTCATATTCCACATCAATAGAAAATATGACTCATAAGAGTCATTTTCTACATTAATAGAGAATATGACTCATAAAAATCATTTATTACATCAACAAAAAAATATGACTCACAAGAGTCATTTATCACATCAATAGAAAATATGACTTACAAAAGTCATATTCCACATCAATCAAAAATATGATTGTACAAAGTCATATACCATGTCAACCCAGATATGACTCACTGTAGTCATATTCCACGTTAGCCAAAAATATGACTATATAGAATCATATGCCACGTAGGATTTTTATTCTTTTATTTGGGCAGCTCAAGAGAAAGTCAAAACTTCAAGGGTAGTCAACATATACGCCACATTGGCAAAATATGACGTATTATACTCCCAATCTAGATGACTACAAATATGACTCATTAAAAATATGACTAGTCGGTAATGACTAGACCCAACCATATCGCGCGTCATCTACAGTGATCTGCGGGAGTTATATTTGAGGTTTTACGACTCACTACAGTCATAAAACATCCATTTTGTTGTAGTGATTACTTCAAACTTTTAATTTTGTTATAGTTGGAAATTGGAATTATTGTGCAAAAATAAACATGTTATAGTACACAAAAGATACTTCATATGGTCCTTAATATCAATAAGAATAAAAATAAAAACTTTGATTATTTTTTAATTTTTTGGAAATTGCACTTTTAAAGTCATAATTCAATAAAAGATTGATGCATTTTTACCTAAAAGTGATGCACTAATGACATGATAGAATGATCTAGATCCTCTATAGATTTATGTACCCAAAAATCACATTTCTACTTGGTGGCTTTTGTATGTTAGATAGGATGTCCATAGATTGATTGGATATTACATGAGGTCCTATCTAGAAGTAAATAACATGTTCCTTGAAATATTGATCTATTATTATCATTAATGAAGTAGATAAGTTTAAAGGGATGGTTTGTGGACCTCCTACTCGATCTCCTACTTCAATGGTATACCAACAAGGTATTCATGAATTCAAGCTCTTATTTAGATAGAATGTGAAAGCTCTTTAGCCTTTTGCCATCTAAGGTAATTGCACCTAATTATATCTCCATTCTAAAGTTGATCCTTATAGATTTTTTAATCTAAAATGTACTACCCCTATCAACTTCTAAAGGACCAAACAACATTTTTTGGCAATCAAGCAATTTTGGATAAATCACTAAGAACGAAAATATTCACTATATTTATATAAAAAAATTAGATGTAGGAACAAGTATTTTGCCACACCAGCAAATTTCCTTACAATTAAATTTGACTACAAGGAGTTATCTTAGGGGGGAATGTCATTTTTGATGGATGGGAAGTAATACATGCAAGGCTATTTACACAGGAGTGAAGTTTTCATTACAATGCCTAGGAGAGTGGAGGTAGGGCTAGGAGCTAATTTTTAGCCCAAATTGAAACAAATTGCTTTTGACATTTTTTGGGACTTAAGAACTCAGTACCAAGTACAAAGAGGGGTACCAAAGAGATAGCAATTCTATGAAATATAATTTTAGAAAATACAACAATAAATTTATAGAAGTCAAATATTTGGCAACTATCTCACATAGCTTCAAAAAACACTTATTTTACATGTGAAGAGATGAAAAGACAAATTCTTTATACAAGAAGGGTGCTAGGAGATAAAACAACCCATGTAGGATATATAAATTAGGATTAATAGGAGCTCAACCACTCATAGTTAAGTCAAAGTTAATATAGGAATTGTGTTAAAAGTATAATTTCAGACCTCGTTTAGGCATACTAGAGTATTAAAAAAAATTTAACTTTGGACTAGTGTGGGAAATCAAGCATACTTTTGGTTCAAAAAACCCGTTTGAGATTTTTGAGTCTTCTAAAAAAAGTTACGGACAAAATTCAAAGAGGGTTTGGAAGGAATATTTTTTTGACATTTCAAACCATCCTTTTTAAATTTTGTCCATAAATTTTTTTGAAGGCTTAAAAAATCAAATGGATTTTGGAAGATAAAATTTGGCTTAATTCCTAAAGTCCCAAGGCCTCTTTTCCATAAAAACACACTCAAAACTACCATTTCTATGGGAAAGAGGAAAACAATTGGAATTTAATTTTTGCATATCTAACCATAGGATCTTGTACTAGACTGGTATGAGAATGTGGGGAAGAAATTTCACAAACTTTAACTATGCAGATTGCAAGATATTTGCGTTTAAAGTGAAGGAAACTAGTTTTTTTTGCACCTTGCTCATTCACATTTTTTGTCTTTGAACCTTCATAACTTATAATTTTTGCTCTACTAGTTTTTAGTTTTTAATTTTATGTAATAATGATTTGAGTTGAGAGTCTAGGAATTTTATTAATAAAAACAAAAAAAACATAGTTTTTATTTATAAATTTTTTGTTAAGCAGAAGTAGGTTCAAGATTGAAGGAAAATCTAAATTGTTAATAGCTCTAAGATGCAATTGAAATACACTAATCTCAACGGTGAGATTGTTCTAGAAATAGATCTTCACCTTGTGAAACTTTTTTTTTTTTAAATTGTGAAAACTGAGGTTAGAAATGAATTTTATAAAGTTATTTGTTTAGAAGATGTTTAGATTGCCCAAAAAACAAGATTGTTCATAACTTTCACATAATAAATCCAATTGGAAGAAATCCGACGAACTTAAAAAAGGGCTTTTTGTGCCATAATTCTTTTATTCTAGGCTTTGGTTGAAATGAAAATTATATTTTCGGAAACCTAATGTGTTTTTCTGTCTTCACAAAAAATATTTAGAAAACTATGACAAATATTGAGACCATAGGAGCTTCTCCGAAATCCTCTTTGTCCTCCAAGGGGATAATGGAATTTTAGGGTTTAATTTTCCACATCAACTTAGTCCAAAGTTTAAAAAAAAATGATTCTACTATGCTTAAATGAGGTTTGAAATTCTACTTTCAACACAATTCTTGTGTTAACTTTGACTTAACTATGAGTAGTTGGGCTCCTACTAATCCTTATTTTTATATCCTATATGGATTGTTTTACCCTTTACCACCCCTCATCTATAAAAGATATTATCTTTTCATCTCTTCATCCCGCTCTTCACACATAAAGTATGTAGATTTTGAAGCTATATGAGAGATAGTTGCCAAATATTTGACTTGTATGAATTTAATGTGGAATTTTCTAAATTTATATTTCATGGAGCAAGGGGACATCTTCATGCACAAGAAAAACGTTGGTGTTTAGTAAGCATATCATGTGGTTAACTTATTCAATGTCAGTGATCCATAATGAGTTAGGGTTAGCAAACCTTGATTAGGCTTTATCCTGCCCAATATGCTCAATAAGCCCGATTGCCCTTGAATTCAACTTGGGTATTTCAAGCTATAAATTGACCAAGCTTGTGATAGCCAAAAAATTTGGGTAATTTTTTTTCTCCCTCCTCTATGGCTACTTGAAACCTAGAATTCCACCATTAACATTTTGAAGAGATTCCTATATTTGCAAGCCAAACATTGTTGGAAAAATGGGTTTGTATGAGAGTTTTTTTGAAGTTAATTCTCTATTGGAATTTTTTGGTACATGTTCCCTAGTTTGAAATGTTATGATTTTTTTAAACATGTGGCCAACTCTCTCACAAAAGAAAGAAAGAAAAAGTTCAAGCAAAAGAGTGAAATTAACTTACACAAAATCCTTTCTAAATTAGAGTAGTTTGTAATTTGGATGACCCCCAAAACACTATAATCTTGCAATTTGTGTAGTCAAAACCTCCTATTTTTTACTACAACTTAATGAAGTTAATTATCATGAGATTTTATAGAAAGATGCAACAAGATTTCATTTGTCAAATTGGGGGGGCTTTTGCCATCAAAACAACCCATTTTGAGTGTTTCCCTTGGTGAAACATGGTCCAAGAACTTTAGGGGTTAATGAGAGCTAAGGATTACTTTGGGGTATATGTATTTTGAGCACTTCAAAAAATAATAGTTTTTTCATTCAGTGTCGTAAAGATGCTTACAAAGAAAATCTAAAATATTATTTCCACTTCCAATAAGATCCAACAAGAAATAGGAACAATTAGTTAGTTAATGGCTTACTTTAATAATTGTGTTCTTTTTCCATCTAATTATGCTAGGGCTTTTAATGTCATGAGTTTAAATCTACATTTTAATGAGGTGTTTAATAGTATTTGATTCTAGTGAAGTCTAGGGAGTTTGTTGATAGCTCCTTAAGAAACCATTTAGAAAGAAGACATGTTGGTTCCCTCAAACTTAAGGCCCAACATGATAGAGAGGTAGGATCACCCAAATTTGAGTATGCTTCCAAAAGTGAGCCTTAGATGAAACAAAGAAAAAGTAGATGCTTGTTGCGCTCTCTTCAAGGTGCAAACGTTGAAAATGGGGCAAGATTTTCAAAAATCTATAGATTCAACTTTGACCTTTTATAACTTTTGCATGCTATAATCAAATATCATTTGTGGATTTCATACAACTTTATTGCAATTTGTCTTTATTTGATTAAAAAGTGAGAGCTTCCTGACATTCAATACCTCTTGTCCAAAAGATTTGCTCAATCCAACCCTTGGACTTGGTTTTGAGAGAATCATTGATAGAAAGTAGGTTTTGCATTTTTTTGGAATGTTTCCACCCATTAGATCCACTTCTATAGTGAACATAGCATGCCAAGCACTACATTTAGGTTGCAAAGTCAAATACTATTTACTTTTACATTCCATGACCCAATTTTTGGGGGACAAGCAACAAGATCCATTCCCCGATTCAAGAAGATTTTACATTCTTCCTAGGGTTGCATATCTCTAGATAGTCCTTGAACTAGTGTTAGATTGCAAGTTTGTAAAGTGTTCATTTAAGTTTTGACCTAGATTTTCAAAAGAGGTTGAACACTTCAAAAAAAATTTCAACGAGATTTTCTTCAAAGCTACGCAGAAATTGCATCTAATCCACTTTTATTCGTATTTTTAAATGTTTATTGAAGTAGTTGTAAATTTTTTAGTTAGAATAGAGGTTCTATAATATAATTTTAGGATTGGCCTATCCTAAAATATTCATTACCTATACAATGAAAAACTCCAATTCGCTCCCTTATATTAAATGACTTTTTTAAGGTGAGAGCAAGTTTAGTGTGTCCCACTCTCATTGTTCTTTCAAGTCTTGAACAATTGGGTTTTGGTTCATGACCACCTCCTCCCCAATAGATAGGAGTGTGATTTAACATTTATTTTGGATTAAGAAAATAATCTTTAATAGAGTGATGTAGATATTTATATCCATGGATATGGATAAGAATTCTATTATGAATCCAAATTGTGTGTGTTTATACGTAATAAGTAATACCTTCTTAAGATTTTGTAGCAGCTTAGCAATTTTCTTCTATTAAAAAAGGAAGAATTTATCTACAAATATTTTTTTGAATTTTTGAATTATAAATTTTGAGTTAGTTACTACTAAAAGCAAAATAAAGATTGTGTACCTAAAGAAATGACCTCAAGGAGATCTATCAATAGTCAAATTTGTCATATAAGTCCTATTGTGGATCAAATTCCTAGTCTATGTGGTCATACTAGTAAATTGAGGATGAATACAATCCATTGATAGGAGTTCTTCTTCTTCATGTTTTTCTTTTTCTTTGCAAAGTAAAATAAACTAGCCTATAACAAGCAAAATGACTAGTTTGCCCTACTAGTATTTTTGAAAAAATTTAGAATTTATCCCACATAAAGACAAATGTGAAAATTGGGAAGAGGATTTGAATTCTCTTTTTGACACAATATGAATTTGTTATAAATTTTTGAGGTGTATCGTCCAATTGACCCCTAAGAGTCTCTAGACTACCCCAAACCAACAAATAGTGTATCCATAATGGCCATCTTATTCACCTACAACAATCACAATATTTCCTAATATGGCTACAATATGAAGGCCTAAAAAGTCACTTTTTGTGATGAATTCACACTCAAAAGGTAGAAATTCCTACAGTAGTTCCTAATTAGTTGAAAGTTCTAATTGTTGTAAAGATCTACAACAACATTCATGTTGCACATTTTTGTTTGCAAGAGATAGGAGAAACGTGAGCATGACAAATTACAAGAATGCTTGTTGCGCTCTAGGTTTTAATTGTGAACATTGGATAAAATAGTTGGATGATAATTCTCCATGATGAAAACGTGATGGACTTTGTGACAAGAGTCGTGACCGGGTTTGTGACATTGCATTATATAGAGAGAGACATACACATATTATTTTTTGTTGGATCTACAATAGAATTCCTCTAATGGAACAGGTCCCGAACCGCCTGACAGCATCACTTTAGAGAGATTCAAGGCATCAGAGAGGTTCCGCACTATGTAAGAAGTTGCCTTTGTGGCACATGTGCCACATCTTCAAGCCACAAAGCTTGTTATTAATAATATTTTCCGTTTTTTTTGACAAGGAGAAGTCCACCACTTATTACTTGGCCCGCTCTCATTAATTGCCACCACTTATTTTATTTTGGAAGCTAGGCCCAATCAGACCTATTACATTAGGGAGGGTTATTCACTCATGGAGGGTTCACTTATAGGAGTTATATTGTATTCCCAAGAGCAAGAGGTATTGCATTAACAATATATAGTTATCATTAAGATAATTTGCTCTAAAAGCAACCATCTCCTTCAAATTGATCCTATAATTAGCTCTTAAATAGACATGATGTGATCCTAAAGTCAATATATTAGAGACAATGAATGGACTAAGGCTAAAGAACCAATGATTCTCCTTGGTTTCTCCCATATCTCTTTACAAACTGCAAGTGAATGGGTTTGGAAGGTCTAGCGGCATGAATAGGTGCCTACAACATAAATTTTTAAAAATTCATAAGTAATTCAATAATGCTTCAAAAAATATGAAATCAATCGTGTTACATTTCACTCTATTTTTTTGTTTGAGAAATGAGATAAAAAATTTCCATCTACTGGAACCCGTAAAAAAAGGCAGACCAATTCTTAAATGGTTGCTTTTAGAACAGACTACATGAGCTATCAATGAAGAAATTTGAGCAAGGACCTTATTTCCAAAGTGCTCCAATGCTCCCATAATAGATCCTCTCTCCAAGTATAGTTGCTCTCTAAATGTATCATCTGCTCTCAAGGTAGGAGGTTGATAAAGCAACGATGCTAACATGTAAGCCTAAAAATGTGAGCCTACAAGCCTTGAACCTAGGTGTAAGTAGGTACTCTACAACTATTGAAGGTGTCTATAATATACATACTTATAACATAAGTATCCTATAATCATAGAAGGTGCTTATAATATAGACACCTATAATATAAATATCCTATAATCATAGAAAGTATCTATAATATAAACATCCTATAACTATAACCATGAAAGGTGCTTACAACATAGGTACCTACAACAGAAACACCTATAATATAAATATCCTATAACTATGGAAGATGCCTATAATATAGGTACCTGTAACATAGGAGCCTAGGCTCATGGGCTCAAGATCTTAGGCTCACATACTAGCAACCGTGGTCGATAAAACACCCATTTAAGAGCTGAAATTGAATTTGGGAAGGTGAAACTTCTTGAAATTTTTTTCAGTGAATTTTTCTTAGAAGACAAAGGCAATTGTCATCTATTTAACCCAAATTGTCTCCTATTTTTGGGACCTTTTTGGAATAAATTATGAATTTTTGAAGTTGAAATGGCATAGGGCTCAAAAATCGTCTATCTCCTCAAATGTACACTATTTATACATTCATGATACAATGAAAAAAAAAACATGTACAAGTAGTGTACATTTGAGGAGGTTGGTAATTTGAAAGCCTCAATGCTTCAAAAATCTCTTACCTTAGCTATGTCTCTAATGCATGAGTCTCATAGCATTGTATACCAATGAGGCAAGGGGCTCTTTTGCATCCCTGGAAAGTAGCCCCCACAATGAACAAAATTGTCTTACTGATGGCTCCTCATCCAACTCCAATCCTTGCATTAACTCCTAAAGGATGCAGACATTCCTCATACAATGTAAATACTATTGCAACTTTTAAGTATCAAGGCTATTTTCATGTAAAAAAAAATGTTGTTTTGCCAGATAATTTTTTTACGAGACTACCTGAAAGTGCATTTTTGCTTTGTGATTTTCATAGAATTTTTTGCAACACGATGTTGTAAGAAACAAAGTCTTGTATACTAAGACTCTGAAAAGAGTACAAACCATTGTAGGCCATTCCCGGTCTTAACATCCTAAAGGGATTAACTGACAAAGTGCCTCCCATCCATCCACAATTGCTAGTATGTGAGCCTAGGATCTTAAGCCCATGAGCCTAGGATCCTAGATTTCTATGTGAGTTGCTATTATATGAGCATAGGAGTGTGAGCCCATGAGCCTAGAATGCTACACATTTATGTTATAGATGTATATACTATAGAAATCGTCTATGATTATAGAGAATATATATGTTATAAATACCCATATTATAGGTGTTTATGATGCATGCACCTTCTATAGTGTGTGGTATCTATATTATAGGTACCTATACTGTAGGCTCAATGTTCACAAGCTTGCATTCTTGGACTCACATATTAGCACCATTGATTCCTATGTTATAGGTACCTATATTATAGGATCCTTCCATGACTATAGGATATTTATATTATAGGTGTCTATGTTGTAGGTACCTATGTTAACCCCTAAAGTTTCTTGATTGTGTTATTATCAAAAACGCTCAAAAATTGTCATTTTTAATACAAGTACCAATATTTGGACATATGTAACCGTAGAATCTTGTAGTATGCTAGATTGAAAAGATGTGGAAAAAATTTCAGAAATTTTCACCGTGTAGATTGCAAGATATTAGTGTCTGAAGTGACAAAAATTCTTTTTTGGTCCTTGCGAAAAACCGGGCAACTGCACTTCACAAAGTCACATTCGTATGAAAAAATGTACAAAATGGTTGTAAAATGATTGTGCTTATTTGGATTCATTCTTCAAGTCAAGTTGGCTACATGCTTGAAAATTTTCAGATCATTTGGAGTTGTACAACATATAGGAAAAAAATAATAAGTAGAAAAATGTAGTGAATGATTTAAAATACAAAATTGTTAACAATTCATTTATGGAATTGAAAAATGCCAATCCCAATGGTTACAATGTTGTAATAAACAATCTACATCCTATGTTTTTATTTTTTTTCCAAAAATGTTGAAAATTGAGTAAAATAAAGGACTTCAAAGTTTATTTTAGAGTAGAGAAATCCATAACTGCCCGCAAACTAAAACTCCTCATAGCTTTCATCTCATTCATCAAAATGGAATGATTTACAGCTTTCTATATCTACATAAATCTAAACAATCAATTTTCAAATTTTTATTTTAGAAGAAAATGATTTTTTCAGATCTGCCCGGATTGCCCAAGCTGAGAAACAAACCACATATTAGGCCATAACTTTTGACTCACATTTCCAAATGTCCTGAATTTTAATGCTTATGAAAGATATTCCTCATCCACACCTCCTATTAGAATTTGGGCAAAAAAAACATGGAAATCTCTAAATACACGTACTTGCCCAAAATTTCCATATTACCAAAAGACGAAGTTTGGTCCTCTAAGGGTTAGAAGCATCTTCGATGGTTACAAGATGTTTTATATTATAGGTGCCTAATTACATTATAGGTGTCTATGTTACAGATATCTTTCATGGCTATAGGATATTTATATTATAGGTATCTAGTTATAAACACCTTCCATGATTATAGGGGACTTATGTTATAAATATGTATGTTACAAACACCTTCAACAATTGTAAAGTACCTACATACACCTAGGCTCACATGCTGGCGCTGCTGCTGAGGCATCTAAGAAGGCATAATACATGCCCAACATGGGGAGCACCATTGCTTGGTTACACCATGTTATGTTATGTCCTCCCTCCCTCCCCTCGGGCTTGGTTTCCTGTGCCTGTAGGGTGGCAGATTCAAGCTCCTCAATTGACGAGCTTCCCTCAGTCGGCCTTTTCCAGGGTTCCTCCTCCCGCCTGCCCTGCCCTGCCTCGCCTCCTCATTGATCTCCTCATTAGAAAGGGAGCTCCTTTTCCCTGGCATGGCCCCTTGCAATCGGCAGCCTTAACTCACCTTGCAGTGCAGGCAGGCTCTGAGAATGATGCTCCATAAGAACGAATGAACAAAAAAAAAATTAGGGCGAGGAGGACCGCATTCTTAGAAAACCCGCGATCGATCGATCGCACCCGGCGTACGTTACCCCCATGCCATACGTCACCTCCACCTCCATGGAAATGCTTCCAATTTTGCAGTGGGAAACACTTCACGGTTTAATTTCACAATGGACATGGCGGGGGGAGAATGACCCCTCGCGGGCTTGGGTTGGAAATTAATCCATTCCTTGTCGAAATCAAAATGAGAAACCTAAAACTAGCTTGAAATCAAAATTCCTATGCGCACTGAAGACGAGGAACCTAGATATTGCTTGAAATCAAACTTTCAACGCATGCTCAAAGTGAAGAACCTAGCTAGAACTAGCTTATTGTGTGTGGGTTTATATTTTCAAGTGGAAAAACAAAACTAAAGGTCATGGAGACAATGGAGACAATGGAGAGTTACAAGAAGAGTGACCTATGATGCGTATTCAAATTCATCATGTGGGTCTTTTCATGGGGGGCCTTTTTCTCCCGTCAATGCAACCCATAGTTCTACTAGTGTTAATTACAAGATGGGACCAATAAATGATTACAAAGATGATGGAGGAGACCCCCTAGTGGACTCTCTTTGGTCTTCATGCTAGTTTTTTTTTCCAACTACCATTGAGGCAACACACCTCAAAAGGCTGCTATTGTCGCTTCCTAGTGGCACCACTTGTGAGTCCCTTGCCTATGCCTCTTCTATTTTATTTTTAAATACACAAATCAATCCCAGGCTACTTGCGGCTTGGCTCATGTACTTCCCTTCATTGTAGTAAAGGTCTCTTTTATTTGTGTCCAAAAAATAAAATAAAATAAAATAAAATAAAAATTTGTCACACAAGCCTTAGCTGATTGAACAAAGGAGCCATCCATCCATGTTGTGGAAGATCTTCCATGCTTCCATGTGTAAGACTTTAAAGTGGTCATTCAAAGTCTACATCTTGCGACAATCATCCTTGTTTTGTGGTTGCTTCATGTCATGTGCTCTTTACCTCTCCTATTGCGTTCTTCACCTCCCACTAGCTAATTTGGGTCCCCCGATTCCCAATGTGAATTCCAAATTTCCCAAATTCATCACTAAGGTGACAAATACATTAAAAAAATCCAATGTTTTCCCAAAGGGGTAAAACACGCAGACTTTGAATGACCCCTTTTACTTTACCATCCTGCCTATCTAGTTGATTACCGAATATAATAAGCAAGGGTGGGGTGGGGGTCTACTCCCCGTCGTAGGCGAGCATATTATCTATCTGTTTCATAAAGGAGCTGCTGCTGCTGCTTTTTTCTGGCAAAGGTGCCTGTTGGGTTGGGTGGGTTGTGGGGAAGCCTGGCATGACCATGTGAGGGCACGCACATGGATTTGAAGTTTGTGGTTGCCGCACAGCCGACAACACGGGCAACATCCCTCAACCCAACCCACCGGATCCGACCCAACCCCCTTGGGGCCTTGGCCACTTGGAGGAGCAAATAACCCAACTTACCACCAACGGCTTTAATTTCCACCTCAACTGACAGGCAGCTTGAAGGGAACCCCGACCGACTCCGAGGCCGGGCTGCCCTTCTCAATAACTTCGAAAATTAATGTGTTACGTTGCAGCAGTTTTGAATGTTGGAGTTGGACGAGTCGTGTTCACATGTTGGAAGTTGCTTCAGGACACCTCCAGTTTGTCATTTGAATTCAACCATGCACCTGTGCAAAGCGAGCACCACGGATATGAGGATCATGGAGGGAAGGTAGGAAATCCCATAAACATTTAAGTCCCAAAGTCCCTATGGGTCACTCTTGGGATTTTGGGTAGGCTTGTGTGATCTCAATTTTGGACATGATTTTTTAAAACTTTTTTTGAAGATAGAGATTAGATTAGCTTTGTGGGAATATAATTTTTATTTCAATCAGTGCCCGGAAGCAAAAGTTATGCCACTTTGAGTCCAAAAAGTAGTTCAAGGGGCAGCTCAAAAAAATAAAAATAAAAATTGAATTTAAAAAAAACTCAAGTATGACATTTTTTGTCTATATCTAAAGCTTTGAATCATTCTATTTGGACTAATGATGAGAAAGTTACAAACAATCTTATTTGGGGGGCAATCTAAACATCATCTTGAAAAAAACTTGTTTTCTTCACTTTAAATGCAAATGTCTTGCAATCTACATTGTCAAAGTTCTTGAAATTTCTTCCATGCATTCCTATACTAGTCTAATACATGATTCTATGGTTAGATATGCAATAAGAAACAATTTATAAATTTTTTTACACTTTGCAATAGAAATGGCAGTTTTGGGTGGTCTTTGATGGAAAAAAGGCCTTGGGACTTTAGGGGTTAAAGTAAGCACTTCAATATGCATTTCAACTTGTTGGATATGGAGAAATCATTGAGAAATTGAGCTCAATGTGGGAAACAAAATAAGGATGAGGAAGAATGAAAAAATTAAAAAAATCTACAAGAAATAATATTTTATTCAATATAAATGTAGATTTTTCATCTAGACCTCATTCCTGTCTCATAGCTTCATCTAAAAAGGCTACCTTTAGAACTTGTTTTTAATCAAGTGTGAGCAAAACAAGTTTGACCTAATCACATTTAAAAAAAACCCCAACAATAGAACAAGCTATTGTTGGTTTTAGAACACCTTGCTATGCCATTGGGATAGGGGAGCCGTTTGTGGTATTCCTACTATATGTGCATGAAATAGTGAAATTAGGTTGCTCATTACTAATTCCTCGACATGCAACACTATATATTAAAATTTATATTGTTATTGTACATGAATGCACTACTTGAAAATTAGGTATTGTTGAAATTGGACTTATAAACCTCGGTTTGTACAAATGGAAATATCTATAGAAATGTTTGTTCACTTTGATGGCTTTAGTGTAAAGCATGACTTTTGGGGGGACTAGTGTCCCTTCTGTTGGCCCCACTGCACAAGCCAATTTTTGGAGTAATGAAGTCAAAAGGTCATATTGTGATAGATTTGGCAAAATTTGCCAAAAAAAAGCCGTGGTGTAAAGTAACCTTACAAAAAATATGAGGCCTCCGGAAGGCCATTAAGCCTGGACCCCGTAGTGATACTACGGAGTTTTTTTCAAAAAAAAAAAAATTCAGAAACTGAAATTCTGACGTGGTAGAAGTTCCACGCCAGCGTGACGTCACTTTTTAATTTTTTTTTTCCGTAATATCACCCACGGGTCCCGAAAATCAGCACTCACGGCCTTGTTGAGGCCTCATATTTTTTGTAATGCTTTCTTGGAGTAAGGCAATTCAATTATTTAGGCAACCTGACTTTTCTATTTATTATAAGGTACTAAATAGTAGCTATGGAGACATTGATGTGAAGAGGATGTTTTAACCTTGTAGCACTATAACTTCCTAATTATGGACAATGAATAAAGAAGATTCATAGGAAGGGGGGGGGACTACAAAATTTCTCATTTATCCATACCAATGCTTGGCTTCTCTTTTGTAAGAAAATAATGTATGGTAGATTAGATGAATTTTTTGAGATTGTAATAAATAATTTATATTTAAAAGATACAAGTAAAAATATGCAAAAAAACAAGAAGTAATTTAGGTGTTGAGTGGTTAACCTTTGAAGGACAATTTGGTTGTGAATTGGTCAAATGGAATTTGAATAGGTTCCTATGAAGTCAATTTTGAATGGTTCTTTTTAATATCAAGTGTTAATATGGACCTCCAAAGAGCAATATAATAATTTTTTTGATCAAGTATTTGGATCAAAAATTATTTTGCCATGTCAAATGTGTTGAATCCCTCTCTTGTTTTTTAAATTTGGCAAGTAATTAAAATTAACCTCCCAAAGAATTGGACCCTCAAAGGATTTGTCAAGAAGCTTAGAAATGGAAAAGCACAAGTGAAATGACTATATTGGAAATCATATGTAATCCATGAATATTTATGTATTTTGATGATGCAAATTGTATGGATTTTTGAAAAAACAAAGATAATTTGTTTATATTTTATAGCCTGTTTTGTAGCAACATATAGGTATTTCAAAAAAAAGTTAGAGTACAATTCTGTAGAAATCAATACAATTGATATTATAGGATAACTACAATATACACCAATAACATTATTTTATTTCATAGGGATCAAGGGATAGTAAAGTCTTCTAAAATTGTGGAGATGAATCATAAAATGAAATTTTGAAGAATAATTTAAATGACATCCATATTATTATATCATTGACACTAACCAATATTCTCCAATAAAATTTAAAAATATCAATAAAAGATTGAATATTTGTAATTCTTAAAAGATTTTTTTTCCTTTAAGTTATGCATTGAGTTCACAAATTTTTTGTTACCAATTCGAACTTCCTTCCCCATTCAAATACAATTCTATATCTCCATTCTCACCTTTGACACTTAGGACATATATGTATTCAAGTCTATTTAGAAGTTAAAGTAAATTTAGGTCAAATTCTTCATTCATTAGAGAATACTTTCAAAAGAACTTGTTTTAAGATATATGTAGGGTGGTTCAATCATGCTGCTCCAATGGTCATAATTATGTACTATGTGATTACTAGTATGAATTGATTATGGAATACCTATGACCACCATGATTGGATATGTATAATTTATTACAAACTATTTTGAAATTACTTACTACATTATTACTTTAATCCACAAAATATGATTTCACTTCAACCTCTTCCACTCAAATTTGTCTTTCTATAATAGAAAAATCACTAATTTGGACAAGATAAGACACATCCATCTTAAACATTTAATGCTTGAATCCATTAAAAAAGTTTAAGCCTTGTAAGAACATGGCTATATCCAAGTCTCCTTGGGATGAAATTTGACCATCAATAAATATAGTTGCTATTTTTATACCAATAAGGTAGGCCCCTTCCAAACCACCAATTTCTGTTGTTGTGCCTAGTTACAATTATTAAACTGGTCTTATTGGCAGGTGAAAGGAAGTTCCAACCCACCAAGAACATGGCATTTGGATACCGCGTATACAAAACTTAGGGAAGCTCAACTTTTGGGGGTAGAAGGAAGGTTCTAAAATGATTTCTTCTACATAAATATTGATTTTGGAGATGTAACCCGAGTGTCAATGACCGACATTTTTGGGTCAGTGGTGCATTTGGGGTTTGCCCACCTTCTAAACTATAAAATCCGCAATCATACAATGATCGTACATGGATTTAACTTCGCAAAAACAGTGGCAAAATACAGTCGGTTGCTTTTTGCATGCTACATACATTCCTTCCCTTTGAAAACTGACAGTCACGTAACTTATTTTTCAAGCCTGTTCCGCGACCAATCCGTCAATCTTCCAGGCCTCTTGATCTCTGAAATACATGTCCGGCCGGCCCAATCTGCGGTATTGAGAATAGGAACTGATAAGTTCTTATGAGCCCGTATATTCATTTTTAATTTTAATTTTTTTAATTTTAATTTTTTTAAATTAATTTTTTTGTGAAACAATCCCATCTATATATCCATTGCGTTCCCGTCTATATATCCATTGCGTTTGGGATACCCGCCCGCTGTCAATGTTTTTACCAGACTCAAAAAAGACAATGTCAGATCAGCATTCAACTGGAAACCATTTGTTTACACATATAACCTTATTTGGTCTGTTAGGAGCCTGCCAATTTCCCAACTTCCACCACAGCAGCTTGTCGAGTGTAAGGAAAGCGTAACTGAACTGAAAGCCAAATATTCTCAGTCCTTCTGCAAAATGTCCTCGCGAGACTATTCATTTTTTTGTAAAATAAAAACCAATAATGCCTGCTCCTGGCTGAGTGTGGCTGGCAAAGCTCAGTCGATTTGCTCCTGGACGGGCACGAGTTTCCCCATGTGAAGGCTAGGGCATTAAATTATATTATATTAATCCATACGATCCTCCCCTCATGCATTGCCACTGCTGGGTGGTGATTTCTCAGTGCAGGAGATTTTTTAATAAAAGAAAGGAAAAAAAGAAAAAAAGAAAAAGAAAAAGAAAAAGAAAAAGAAAAAACATAACAAGAAGCACAGCTGCACTGGGAACAACTTACTGCAGAAGTGGCGTACTTGTCTTGTCGCCCCCGCCATGCAGATGAAGTTGTGAGTTTCACAGCTGCAGTACAGGCACAATGAAAGTGCACATATATATAAATATATAAATAAGTTTTAAGTGCCCCCCGGACTGCTTTTCCAAGTATTATTTTTGTTCAGTTTGATTGCCTTTCGCCCTGCGTCAAAGTTTCAGGCTTTGTGTGATCCGTCCAACACAGAACACTACAACAGTAATCTGTAAATCATGCGAGCGAGGGTTGACCTTGTTGTGTCTCTTGTTGTCTCATGTCAATTTTTCAACCCACTTTTCGAGAGCTGGTGGGGGAGTATCAAATTTTTATAGAATAAGAGGGAGGAGGGCTGGAGTTTTCTAGTTTTCTAGCTAGTGTTACTATTGCTTGATTGTTTGACAAAGAACAGAGTTCAAGAGCTAGAAAACAAGCGAGAAAACAAGCGAAGAAAAACAAGTGAAGAAGAACAAGCAAAGAAGAACAAGCGAAGAGGAACAAGCTCAACATGCGAAACTTTAGGTCACTGATGTTTGGCTTCCTAAAACCAAGATCAGAACAGCTCAAAGTTGTGTTCTCATGCTGAGCTTGTTTTTTCTTGCTTTGCTTGGCCTCCAAAGTCTCAAACCCCTCGAGCTTGTCCACATAGTTACTGTGAAAATCGGCGTACATGTGTTGAGATTTTCACAGATGCAGTTAATTGGTCTGTATATATAACAGTTGGTACTTCTCTCCTGTCCTGCAAGTTTTTCTCCCTTTGGCACATGCACTGTACATTCAATGCAGTTTAATTTTTGGTTTCAAGAGGAAAACTATGTTGGCTTTGACATAACTTACAGATTAATGGATCGTTACCCCCAAAACATAAGAACGCAACTCATTCCCAAATGAGCTGATTTATAGAACGGCAAACTATCCATGTCTCTTTAAAAAATCCCTGGCACCATAGTGAACTACGTCGTTTTTTTCATTCTGGAGATCCAAACCTCTGTCACTTCTCACCGAAAATGATCTAATGTTAGTAGCCAAGTCGGCCCTACGTTTTTGTACCTCGTGGGACTTTTTTTCAATCACCCCCAATGTTTTGTTGCTATTTCAGGAAAAGGAAAAGCAAAGTCTCTACTGATTGTGAGATTCTTTTCATTCAGCTTTCACAGCCAACATTCTTCAGGGTATTGCATGTGCCATTCTGGCTTGTGCATTCTATCAATGATATGTATGTATGTCCCTTCCTTCAGTTAGATTGTTGCTTTGAAAGCTGATTGATATTTGACTTGTACCTGATTTTCTGATAATTAATTATCTAATAATGGACTAAACTCGTTTTAATCACTGAGTGCTTTTCCCTCCCCACAGTAGTACAATTCAAGGCAGCTTCAGGGCCGCTTCATACTAAGGTAGACAAGCCTATTACCACCCTGATTTGCGATCTGACTATGTTGGAGTTAACTTCAGTGGGGTCACTTATTTTTCAAAGGTGTATGCATGTTTCACAAATCAAACCCAAGTGGAATTATAATTTTCTGATGAAAATTGAAATTTCTATGAATTGTTGAAGTTGACTGCCCTGAAATTACAAATCCGCCCATGGATTAATTTATAAAAGTCAGATCAACAACCCAAAACCGCCATAGATTGTATCTATGAGTACTTGGATATCCACCAATCAATGGTAGACACGTTACCCAAGCTGAAATTAATGAGCTGATTTTGTCAGAAAAATAGATGAACTTAGATGAGTTTCAAGGTGGTAATGGGGCCAAAAGTAAGATGTCGGAAATAGGAAGCTGACGGGAATAGGCTGATTTACCTTATGGCCGACCAAGTCAAGAGGCCGTGGAATTGAGTGGCCAAACTTTGTTGAGAGTCCAAAGAAATGAGCAATAAATAGTCAATAAAACATAGGAATTGGAGCCTTCGGCCAACCATATTGTGAAGCCTCCAAAAGCCAAGTCCAAAGTCCAAACCTTTGGCAATGAACTCCCATGGACTCTCAACTTGGACGGCCAAAGTGTGAAGCCTCCAAAGGCCAAGCCCAAAGTCCAAATTCTTACCAATGAATTCCCACCTATCAATCTAACGATTGAGATCTTATCATAAGTTGACAGACTCTCGGCCATAGTTTGGGTCTCCATTTTTGCTCGACCCAAACTTCCTTTGAGAGTCCGCCACCATATAGGCAATTTATTGCCACATAGGTAGTTGGAGGGTGATGGTCTTTGGACTTGTGCCTTCTAGTGTGAAGGTTCAAGAGGCCAAAATTTGGGTTTCTTGAAATTTGATTGATGGAAACCCATGGCCTCAAAATTATCCTGAATGACAGGTAGGACTTTGAAATATACCTATTAGGTAGACCAGCCAAGGAATGTTAAATTTTTTTTTTTATGAATCCTAATTTGAGTATGACAGGTAGGACTTTGAAATATACCTATTAGGTAGACCAGCCAAGGAATGTTAAATTTTTTTTTTATGAATCCTAATTTGAGTTTGAATGTGGACGTGATAAAGAGATTGGAGCTTGTTTTTTTACCTCACTTGGCATTTTGAATTTCTATTGGGTAGTACCAGATGATGGAATTGTGAATTGACAACCAAACATACATCCTGTGACTGACTGCCAGAAAGAACCAGATGGGAACTGTGCACCTTTTTTGGAATGATCATCAACAAAGGTGATTTGGTTTGTCACAAATATTAGTTAAAAATAATGAGGAAATTTCAAGAGGGTGGCACATTTTCAAGTGCTCATTGGTAACCTCAGATGTAGTCTATACCAGTCCTAGTTTTGAGAGCTTCATTTATGCACTTGAAATGTCACTTATTTTGACATTCTGAAAGAAACCTGCCAGTTTTAAGTACTATGACCATGTGAGAAATGTACACATTGCACTTCTTTTTGGTTTAATTTGCCCCCCCCGACAGTTTTTAGATTGTCACTTTTGGAGGTCGTCTAACTTCAATATTATTATCGCATCAATTCCAAACCAGTGGCCTTCCAAATCTAAACATTGAGTGACGATTCTTCACAAGTTTGGCCAAGACAATTCAAAGAATAATAATAATTTTGAAGGCTGTTTAATTTAATTAAGGTCTGGCTGGGTACACAAAGGCCTGCAGGGGTTCTCCTTTGAGGAAGCTCCGGAAAAGGGCCAAAGCTCGCTTGGGCTGGTCAGCAGGGACAAGATGACCCGCAGCTCGAACTGTTGCAAACGTGAAATTCTTCTCATAGATTTGGGCATAGCCAGAAACCTACAAACACAATTCAAACGAGTCCATAAATTTTGAATTCATGATTCAATTCACAGCCAAAGCAAACCCTGGAACTGATAGCAGATAGAATTTATATGTCATTCACAAAGCTAATTGATTGATTAATTAACTGAATTATGCATTGAACGCTGCTGTGCTGAATTAAAATAAAATTGAAGCTTCAAATGAACTGAATTGCAAGCCATGAACTTCAATTTGCCGTTAACTAGTTACCTGTCCACCTCCGGTGGTGAATTCTCGGGGACCTCCTTCCACCCAAGGGTACCAGGGCTTCGTCACCGGAAGTCCCAGCTGGCTGATCCACGCACGGGTGCCTGTTGTGGGTACTCTTCCATCGAAATCCCCACTGCAGGCCACCAATTAATTATTTAAACAACCTTACTGAAACCCTGAATCTTTTGTAGTCAGAATTTTTGCAAATCTTTTACTTGAATCTCTGTACACATACATTACCAGGAGTATGAAATCGTTGCAACGTTTGAAAATAACCAACACCCAGTTGCATCCATAAGAAACACAGTAGTTGATTTCTTGAGTTTGCTACATCTAGATTTAAAACGGACTCAAGAGTGCTCCCAAATGTTGAATGAACATGTGCAAGAATGAATCATGCGTTAATGAAACATCCAGAGGTGTTGATGATACCAAGGACGGTGCGACACTGTCCACTTCATGTGATAGGATAGACTTTATATATATCAATTTCTCAAGATTCGTTGCAACGGTAGCTAGGTTGTCTTTTAAAACATTCCAGCATCAATTTTACTTCATATATATGAGAAGATATTCGGACATGGCAGCCCTCTTCAAAGACTCTAGAATATGAATCACTTGCGTACACCATCAGAGCGCTTCTTAAAGGGTTTAATTTTCAGCAAGTTCAGTTAATTAATTCTGATTTTTATTCTTGCTTTCTTTATCAGTCACCAACGAATTATTTTCTAGAAAAACAAAACAAAATGGGATGCTGAAGTCAGATCGCTTGGACCGTACCTGTAAACCATGATTCGCAGTCCCGTTTGGAGCAGTTGTCGATACACTGGAATCATGGAGGTGAGTATATCTGAGACCTTGTATTTGTTGAACACAGTATTGCTGAGATCAACATCAGTTCATATCTTCCGTTAGTTAGGATGAAAGTAATTGGACCTCTCGATCGGAGCTTCTTACAAGAATGATGCGGCTAATCGGAGCTAGCAATCAACTCCCTGGCTACTTGGAAGATCGAATTCAAATATCATGAAGTTAGGTACAAGTCTGAATTCTGTGAATACAAAGTAACTAAGGCCATTGTAAGTGATTACCGTAAAAGCTTGCTTGAAATTCATGAATCAACCAACACTGACAGTCATGCTTGAGGTCCTGATTGAAGCGTTACCTGCATTCTGTCCATTCAATGGTGGTCGGAACGTGAAGGGCTCGTTTGACAGCTACGTTGTTCAAATAGGAAGTGACGTAGTCCAGACATGGGTCGATTGCCGCTGATGCTGGATAACTCGGAATTTGCTGTGCTTCGGAAATCAGAAATTCAACAATAAATTAGGGACACATTAATTTGTTGATAGGATGGGTTTCAGAGCGCCAGAAGTTAGAGCTCAGAAACCTGAAAAAAAATAATACTTTCAAATGCTTGGATCTTTAAAAAGTAGGCCAGACTTTCTAATGCTCATCTGGGTTTGGAGGTGACCATCTGAAACATTGAGCTCTGTAATCTAAGGCAGGGTAATTATCGATATGAGGTTCAGCTGGCATCTCAAAATTAAAGGGCTCAAGTTTTCAGTCAAGGGACTGGTTGCGTTCCCCGACTGGTTCCCATCTGTCAGCCATTACTATGCCCACCAAGTTTGTGAAATTCTGCCATTTTAATGAAATATACCCTACGCGATTGGCATTCTCTACCGAATAATTAATGAAAGTTGTAAAATAAGCTAGAAAGATTAATTTTTTTCATACAATTTTAATTTTTTAAATAATAATAATAATAATAATAATCCACAAATTCTTGCATCTGTTATTAGAATTACTTTTTGAACGGCAGATGGACTCACATATTTTCCTGCAATCTGCCATTCAACAAATCTCTCTAAGAAATGCTACCTTTAACCCTTGAACGCCCTCAATCCTTTTCTGTTTCTTTTTAATTAATAGTTTTGGTTCTATCATAATTCTATCATACTTTTTACCTCTATTTCATCGAATTGGTCATAATTTTTAAAATAATGAAATTTAATAATTCAATCATTGCTGCATTAATTTGGCTGAATGCTAAGTTCGACCAGTCGGAACGAAAGCTCCCCTCCCAAGCTCTTTGACTGGTCTTCATCCCGAAGACGGACTGGCTTCGATTCGTTACTTTCCAGCCCTCCCTGTTTGACCTTGTTTGCCCTCACTTGCTGAATTTGCAGCTAGCTAGCTTACTTGATTCATCCGTCCCTGCACACTGGAGACATTGGTGAACGGCAGATTGCAGGAAGGTCCGTAGATGTTGTACACGTTCAGTCCCGACAGGTCCACCATGTACAACACCAGCGTGGCATTGTTGCACGCAGCACTCGTGTTGGGCACATCGATGGGGAACTCATGTGCGAAGTCGCAATTCTCGATCAAAGCTTGGTAGGTCTCATCCGAGATCAGGGAGTGCGAGTGGAAGTAGTCGATGGAGCCTTTGTTGTCGTAGTAGGCGTCGCTCCACGCATTCCCGACCTGCAGTAATGAAACACGAAACGAAAGGAAATGGAAAGTTAAATCCGATATATCCGTAGTTTAGTGAACTGATCGATCGTACCTTGCTTAAGAAAAAATACAAAAACACATTGATATCTAAAGAGCTCTCGATCGATCTAAAATAGAAGAAATCATTAATTAACTGAGTTGAGTGTGCCAGTGGGTGGTGGATTTCATTACTGCAAAGCCTTTGAGATTCATGGAATTGCCTTCGGTGCTATTGGGATGTTGATGTAGGACCACTTGCTGAACCAATTGCGGAACATAATGTCCTGCCATGCCAATCGATAAGAAGTTAGTTCTGAATTGATCAGCACTAGTAGAAATTAAAGTAGAAAACAGTGACTTTCCAAATGAACGTACGGCGGTCCAGAGAAACAAAGCAAAACAAAATTGAAACGATTGTCTGAATCAACGCAAAACATGTCCAAATAAACACAACAGACTCTGCTAATTCATGTTCGAATCCAGCCGTCCGAAACAACAACTTACAACAAAACAAGCTGATTTGGGCACTTTTTCTGCTAGTAAGTGTGATTTCGATATGAGCTCAATAATGGACGGTCGTAGTCATTAAAACGGTGGCTCCATTAAGATGCCACATCAAGTGCTCAAAGTTTGAAAGCAAGTGCCCAGAGCTTTGAAAACTAGGATTTTCAGTACTGGTTTGATGCATGGATTTTGACGTGGACCTTGAGGGTTTTAATATTACAGGTAGTAGGGATAGATATGAAGTTCGACCGACGGACTGTAGTTTTTATTTGGGCGATTTGAAACTGCTCAGTTCCTCAAAAGTCAGCCGTTACTAATATCATGAAATTCCACCCGAGTTTCAATTAATATTGGGTTAGTAATTTTCATTTTCCCTGAAAAAACGTAAGTTGTTAAAGCATCCAAAACGTTGCTACAAATGTTTCAAACGTTGCTAAACCCTAAAATTCTAGTAGACAGTGATTGTAAAGGAATTCAAGTTTTTAGTAAACAAAGACTTTTGGGGTGGAGAACTAACCGCCATAGCTCTCTCCAACAATATACATATCATTCTTGGTGTACTCCGGATAGCTTTTGAACCAGTTGACCAAGAACGAGTAAGCGTCTGTGGCTGTATGTTCCGCATGACAACAAGGAATGGTTAGTTTATTTCTGGCGATATTTACTTTGAAAGAAATATTTCTTCCCACGTACCCCAAATTTACATATTAATTTATTTACTGCGATCTATGGAAATTATTATTTGATTAAACTGTGTGTTCAAACTTTCAGAGTCTCAGAATTTTGACATTCAATTGCCAAGAGCTCTAGCAACTAAGTAAGACTCGTATAAATCAGAGGTTTCAACCAAACCTGCGCCAATTTCACAGAAATTAAATCCGCCATTTCAACGAACATAGAACTGGCTTTGGATAATTTTTTTAAGCGAACGTGAATTTCATTAAAATGGCGGCATTCCGGAACTTTGGCGGGTTTACATCTATACCTGTCCTAGATGTTCACCTGTCCTAGATGTTCAGACAAAGTGGCGGATTTCATATGCCATTTTAACGAAATTGACGTTAGTGTTAAAAACCCCATATGAATTGAAATGCCCACCGTACGTACCTGTTTGTCCGTCACTGAAAGACGCATAGTCAGAACTGTTGCTCGAATACGAGAATCCCACAGCCACAGGAGATTCCACAAATACTACGTTAGCCGCTGCATGTACAAGATTAATTCATTTTCAGTCAAATGTAAAACCCCACAATATATATATTGGCTGTTGAAAGCCCAGTGTCTTCTTCGCAATGAACTTCCGTTTTATTTGTGTCAAAATTTTAAAAAAAAAGAAAAAAAAGCCCACTGTCCCATTCTTGAGGAGCCGCCTCAACACTCTTAGTCAGAAAAGGAATTTCGATTGATTTCTTATTGTGCAACAGCTAGCTAGAGCTCATGTCATGTAGGAATTTCAAAATCCTCCAGTACAGTACAGTCACTCAGAAAGAAGGCATTCGCTGACCACTCGATCACAAATTCACTCCAGTTCACAAATGTAATTAAGTGAAGGAGATTTCTCACCACTGGTAAGAAATGTTTACAGGTCTCATATCTAAGTTAGCGCAAACGTAAATTTTTAGCACTGAGATTGTAGTACTAAATACGACTCCTGCATAAGAGTATTTATTTCAGCTTACGTAACTATTGATTGCAGAACGGAAGTACCAACTGTTACGTTGAACTTACAGCTCATAATTAGATATTAAATCTCCTGTTCATAGGGTGACGGAGACAGAACGCCCAGAAGTCCAGAATCAATTTTGAACCTCGAAATCAGCTTCGGAAAAAACAAAAACAAAAAACAAAAACAAAAAAACAACTCGAAATCAGCTTACCTCTGTTCCAGCTGTGTTTGTTGATTGTGAGATTTCCAGAGCTGGAGACTCGAAATGGACCTAACTCGGTTAACAAACCGTCACCAACCGAGGAGCACCCAGGTCCTACAAAGTACACCACAACAATTATAATCGTTCTCAATAAGCGTCGATGTATCCAAAAGGAATTTGCAGCAATTTTTTTTTGACCTCGGAGGGAAGTGTTCCTTAGGAATGCACATTCACGGGATTTGGAATTTTATTTCCCCGTCGTTTTACTTTCCCACTGTCTATACAAAACCTTGGTCCATGTGTGACAAAATTCAAACACCAGTAAACACCATAATTAATATCATGGGAAAAAAACTTGACTGTCCATAACTTACAAAATCCTCAACTGTTGAGGTCGACTTTGATCGAACTAAATTCAATGAAAAGGAAGGAAGGAGATCGATGCTTGCTGCAGCTCGCTCACCTCCATTAAACCAGAAAGCAAGTGGGAGAGACGCCGGGCTCTTGTGGTCGGCTTCTACAAACCAATAAAACAAGTGCTTGCTGTTGTCTTCCCCCACGTCGATGTAGCCTGCATACTGGTGGAACTTGACTGCAGGTTGGCCAGGCAAATCCTTCACTAGATGCTCCGGGATGACCCCTCCCGCCCTCTGGAAGCACGTCCCCACCAGCAGCACCAGCAGCAATATCCCAATCGCTATAATTTCCATGTCTGTGAGGACTGTCTGGCGATGGTGCACCTCTTGTACACTCGATCGCTCGGCCACTCCCTCAGTCGCTTCTCATGACCAGTACTACGTTATTACGGCAGTGAGTCCAGTTTTTGTCTCCACAACTAACGGTGCTACTACAATTGGGTCGGAGAAGCTAGCTAGGTTGAGTAGTAATGAAGACCTTGGCAGGTCTTGTACTGAGGATACCAGCCAGGGGGCTTATTCATTGAGGATCTAAGCTGCCTTGGACGCCAGATTCGAGAAGGTCGACTTCAATCAATGGTCTGGTTGGGTGCAACAACTTCAAGGTGGGCTTTCAACAGCCAATATTGTCGGGTTCTACAGGTTCAAGCTCTGCTCCATTTAACTAACATTTGGCGCATATACATATACATACAAATATCCCGCGTTGGAATCGACAACATGCACTAGCGGACAGAACATGCACATTTCCAGAAAAAAGAACTTTTCACGATCAAGGAGGTCCATTACTCACTTGGTGCTGGCTCCCATAACTCCCATTTCGATTACCAGTCCTCCTCACTCAGTCAGTCTTCATAAGAGCTAATAAAGTAAGTAACAAATCACTTCCTAGCTATTTGAAAGCAGACTAGCGCTGAAATCAGCCAGCTAGCAGAGTTCAAAATTTAATAACCAATGAGCACTGTGTTGAGGAAACTAATCGATTTTCCTGAGCTCGCTCACGAAACATACTAGCTGCAGCTAACTTATATAGCTCTAGCCAGTTTCTGTTATCGATCTATCACCAGGTGAGCTGGCTGGCACCCTGTTCCCCAACAAGAATGCCATTAGGAAAGCTGCGTGCACCACCATGTTCCCCAAGGTGAAGCTCAAAAGAGCAAAGCCCATTAAAGCAGCGCAAAGCAGAGATTTAATCTAAAGTTATACTTAGTAAGCAACTGTCTGATAATTAAATTTACGTCACAAGTCCAACATGCTCCTAGCTTGGAAGCTAGCTAGCACCGAATGATTGAGCTATCTATCTAGGTGGAGATCGGTTTGAGAGCCCAGCCTTGCAAGTGAGCTCACGTGCAGAGAAGTCAGAGGAGGAGCTAGAATGCTAGATCACTCTAGCTTGCCATGGAAACGACGGAGGAAGGTGACGACGGCCGGTGGATTGGAGGGCCTGGTGGACGGCTAGCTAACGTAGCTAGTTGCACTTCGAAGTGGGTACCGGACTCCGAGGCCAAGTTGCCTTGGTAGGCGTGCAGCCTAGCTAACTTAAGCTCGGTTACAGACTGTTCAAGCTAGGTTTGCAGTCCAATCTGCCTGCAGCAGCAACAACTGGAGCTTCCGTCTTTCAAGAGCCTCCTGGCCATGGAGTGGGACAGAGGGCTACGAAGGGGATGGGTAGCTAGGGTGTACCATCCCGGAACAATTAAGGTTCAGGCCACTCAGGAGTCAGGACGGGGGAGAGAGAGGACCTACCCGCGGATTGGGGTTTAATGGCTCCCTGGAAAACTCGACTCTGAGTCGTGGGACTTTCCTTGGACGGTTGGACCGCTCCAACGCGCAAAGCCACTCGTTTGGACGGTTGGATCCACTGTGAAGGTTCGACTAGAGGAGGAGAGGGTAGCTTGAGTGCGTGGCGGTCAACGTTATTGTGCTGGGGCTGAAAACACTGAAAACAGGTGAAACATGGTGAAGTGGATGAAAAATATTCAAAATTATGGATGAAATTTTGGTAATAAGAAGGCGAGGCTTTTAGTTGAAATCTTGTATGTTTAACCCCTAAAGGACCAAGGTACATTTGGGCGCAGAAGTTGTCCAAAACTACCACTTTTTAGGGTAGTTGGAAAAAAAATATGGGCAATTTCGTTAAAATGGCGGTATTCCATTAATTTGGCACTTTTAACAATTTAGACCATGCACTTTGAAATGGTCTAAAATCTATACCTATCTTAGATTTCTGAAATTTATGACAGTCCTAGATTTTTTAAATTGTACGGTCTGGAATCTATATTTGTCCTAGATTCTTGAAATCTATAAATATCCTACATTTTTGAATTTATATCAATCCTAGATGTCACTTTTATGGTTCAGATTGGGCACTTTCAAAATGGCACATGGAATACTGCCATTTTAACGAAATTGCCCATAAATGAAAAAAGATAGTTTAAAAAAAAATTCAACTATACAAATTTATGCTAGACTTCTTTGGGAATGTAAGGAAAAAATCTCAAAAACTTTGGCCACATGGATTGCAAGATTATAACACTTGAAGTTAGGAGGAATTTTTTTTTTTCCACCTTGCTCAAGGACCATTTAACTTTAACTCCTTTTAGAGTGAGATTTTTAAATTACATATGTTTTTTTTTTAAATTTTCATCTTATATTATGTAAGTTCAAATTATAGAAAGAGTTTCTGCACATGGTGCTCAAAGTTGCCTAAACTACTGTAAAGTTCAAGGTAGCATAACGTTTGATCCAGGCACCCAATTAGAAAAAGATTCAGATTTTCACTGTCTAAGAGGTACACATTTACACATTGTGTTTAAATTTCATAAACCCGACCCAAAATGACTTTGTAGGAACAAACACAAGATTTTTTGTGTACATTGAATGGATACTTGGCCCTTTAGGGGTTAAGAAGTAGAGTTGCCTTATAGTAGTTGTCTTGGTCCCTCCTTCCCTATATCCAACATTATTTTTCCATTTATTTTAGAACTTATGTTGGTTGATTCAAAGTTTGGTTGAGAGTGCTAATTCTAGATAGTTTAGGATTATTTCTTAAAATTATTTTTTGTACAATTTCTTGGTTACTGGAAAATGTACATTTCCATAGTATTCATGTAATCAATAGTAGGAAGTAGGTCTTAAAACACACAGCTAGAAGATAAAGGTATAGTTCAATATGTTGATATGGACAATTAGTATCCATATGGGCTTTTGGATCCATCCTATTGCACTATAGTTCTTGCGCAGGGCCGTTTCATTACATGAGAATGTGCAATTACAGAAAAAGAATATTTCCAAAAGATAAAAAATAATTTTATTTTTTTGGTTTTGCCTACATGATCACTTGGTGTGCCACGCAGGACTAGGGACTAAAAAAAAATTCAATTTTTTTTCCTTCAAAAAACAACAACTTTCCCCCCTTACATTTGCACATTTGCCAAACGTCAAACAGCCCTACGGGCAATTTCATTAAAATGGCGCTATTCTGCTATTTTGGCGAATTTTATAGTTCAAACTAGATGATTTGAAATGTAAAATAGTTCTAGATGTCTAAAATCTATACCCTTCCTAGATGTATGAAGTCTACACTAGTCCTAGATGTCACTTTTACAATTCAAATTGTGCAATCTGAAACCTATACCAATCCTAGATTTCTAAAATCTATAGAAGTCCAAGATTTCTGAAATTTATAGTTGTCCTAGATGGCAGTTTCACGGTTCAGACTGGACGGTAATACCACCATTTTAACGAAATTCGCCATTCCTGTAATGTATACGACCCCCTTTCTACCAGTAAACTATTCAAAATTTGTTGCAAAGTGGTATTGTTGGAGGTGCTGATGAAATTTGACATTACGTACAAAACACAACCAAGTCGGCTCCACTTTTTCATGTTCGAATTTATAAATAGATTTCCATGTTTCTATATACAAAAAACAATGTCCATAAACTGCTACAACTAAGAATTGTTCCGTTTTGCAAAAACAGTTGTCGCATTCTAAAGAGCAAGATTATTATTTGTTTAGAGTGGAATTTCGCTGCTTTGCGAAACAAAAGAGAGACCTATGAAAAGGTCATGACATGGAATATTAAAATATTAAAAAATCGCGGAACACAGGTCCAAAATCTGCACCTGCTCGGTTCGTCCACTTCATGGCGCGCATGTGCAGGGGCGAAGTTGTGAGGAGTCCGGGCAGTTGGAGCACCAATGTACGCACCCTAGGATTCCCCACTTGCATCCACGATCGCCCAAATTGAGTTCCAAAAAATGACGGATCGCCCTCAAATCTTACTCAGGCTATGTGGGATCGATCGGACTCGTTGCCACCAATAGCATAAAATTCCATTGCACAACGAGGCAGATCGAGGCGCAGAGGGTCGGGTTCGATCGATCGATCACAGTTAGAGTACGTCGGTACTCCTTGAATGATCGATCGAGGCTTTCTTAAGCTAGGGGACTGATCGAGCTCCTCACTTCTTCATTTCTCTCAGTCCCGCCGCCCACAACTAGCTTCTCCCACTACTTGGAGGTCATGGGCACCATTCAATTGCTCATGATGTACGTACTTGTTGGTCGAGTAGTGAGGAACTTCTGATCGAGCCTGCAATTGGATCAAACGCAAAATTTGCTTGCATCTACTACACCAAAGCAAACCGACAGCCGCACTCTGACTCCAGCAATTGCAAGAGCAGGAGGGACCGATCGAGTTGACTGTTCAAATTAATTCGGCACTAGCTTCCTTGCAGTGGCCAGGGGAATCGTGCAACTTTCGAGCGGAACACAGTCAAGCGCGCGGCTGCAGTTTTCGTTCGGAAGGGAGTCACTAGACTCTAGAGACGCGCTTTTGTTTTCCTTTCTAATTAAATGATCGATAAATTCGCCACTAGATCCTGCCTTTGTCGTTCATTCGGGGCCTAGTTTGTGTTCGATTTTCAGCCTTGTCAGAGCTCTTCATCGCATTTTAAGTTCACATTTTTGAACTGGTTGCCAAGATACCAAAAGTTGCATGCTCTTGTACGTAGATCATTACCCGGATCAGTAATGGATTTTGTTTCATGCATTGTTGAGGACTCTCGATCAATCTTAGCCGCGCTTCGCTGACTAGGTTCTTTCTTTTGACTTTTGGTATTGTAGATGAGATGACTCCGTATCTGAAGCGCGCGAAAGCTTCAGTTGACAACTTCAAACAACACTCGCTGTTGATTTCTTCATGCAGCGATGGTGATTGCAAGGAATACTTGCATAAGGTTGAGGCACCAGTTGTCAACCACGCCCAACACCGAATTTGCAGGGGCGCAGTATTTCCAACCAAGGTTGGAACAGATTTCCTAGAGAAGCTTGTAATGTGTGTCTTGGGTCTTTTGTAAGGTTGGAACTAATAAGGTTATGACACGTGTCTCAAAGTAGTGAGCAAGAAAGTAGTTCTTGAATGATTGGAATTGAAATTTTCTAGACATTGGCTTCTAGTGAAGTGCACTTTTTGACTTCCAAAATTCACAATAATTTCAATTTTGGGAATAAAATTCTGAAAATCTTGTTAAATTCCCATATTTCTTATCTTCCATTACAAAAAATCTCAGACCTCCAGAGGGCCGCTCTTGGACAGCTGAGAGGACCCCATGATTACATTTAGTTTCACTTAAAGATTGATTTTTTCCCTATAATCTCTCACCTTACATCATGATATCAAATCACTGTTAGTGGTTCAAAATCCAAGTACAAGGTGTTAAACAATGAAGAATGAGATATTGTAATGCATCCTTAACCCAACCTAATTATTGCACACTTTGTAATCTAACCAAGTTGTGGAAAAAAAATGTGAAAAATAGTCCAATGACATCTATAGTTAAGAGTTTTTTTAATGTAATGCAAAATATTTAATTCATTGATTATTGATGAGACTGAAGGGTGAAGAGGTTGTTTTTATAGGGAAATGAATTGTCCATGCTGAATCTTCAAAGGGTATGAGATTTTTTGAAGAGAGATCACTCATTGTCAAATGCAGGAATTATTTTCAAAGTCAAATTTTAGACCCCATTTAGGCATAGTAGCATAATTTTTTTCTAGAACCTTTGAACTAAAAAAAGTTGTATAAGTAATCTAATTTTTTTTTTCAAAAATCCTTTTGAGGTCTAGAGCCTTTAATAAAAAGTTATGAACAAAATTCTAAAAGAAGTTGGAAGGAAACTTTTCTTTGACATTTTTGAACACCCTCTCCGAATTTTGTTCATACCTTTTTATTAGAGAATCTAAACCTCAATTGGATTTTCAGAGATGAAAACTTGATTGATTCTCCAATTTTTTTTAGTTCAAATTTTCTTGAAAAAATTCATTATACTATGCCTAAATGAGGTCTAAAACTCTACTTTGAATACAATTTCTGCTTTTCACTTAACTATGAATTTTTTTATTTCTCTATTATTGATTTTGTTTAAATCAAAATGTTGAAATTAATCTTTTTTGGGACACTTAGAATTGTAGGTAGAATAGGGATATTTTAACATTTTGATTTTTAATAAATCAATTATAGTGAAATAAAATTAAATAGAAATTGGCCATTTGTGAGGACTTGATGGTGATGAGATTTTATCAAAAAAATGAACTTGAAACCATCTTCAATGTTCATAAGTGTGCGTGCAATGGACTGAATGGAGCCCTTTTGAGGGCCTATTTGCACAAACATGAAAAACATAAAATAACGTATTTTTTGATGCCCTTCATATGGAACATGCCCCACTAGTGTGGAAATAGACCACCAAAATTTTAGCTCTACATCATTAAATTTGGGTACTCCCCAATATTGAAAACAAAAAATTTCAAAAATGTGACAAATCAAAAAATTTGAATTTTAAATATAAAATGATTTCCAAATTTTTTTAAAGGGATACAATTACAATTAAAATATCTAGAAATAGGTTATTAATTTTTGGCATTGGATTTTTAATTCAAAAGTTGTAGTAGAAGACAAAATGAGTTCAACAAAACCTTACCAAAATTATTTGGTCATTAGAGAGAAAATTAGACCTCAGGAGGGCCGCCAAAAAGTGACCAAACTAGTCTATTAATTGAAAATAGGCAGCCTCACAAATCAGGTGTAGTGCATTGTTAGCTTGTGCAAGTTTCATGAAGGGCATCGGGACTCAGAAATGAGGGTGTAGCAAAGATATGTTTAATAATCACTAGCATCCGATTACACAATGATTAGTTGACAAACGAAATAAATTAAGCCAAATGAAGTGGCTCTTGAAGCTAGTTACCGGATATAATAGAAATGTTGATGAATTTGAAATAACTTCGCAAGCCATTTAGTTTAGTGTTTTCAAAGTTGAGATGGAGAGATATTTATACAAGTGGAGTACTAGTAGGTAAAATAATTCATGTGGGATATGTAAATTAGGATTAATAGGCGCACAACCGCTCATATTTAAGTGAAAAGTAAGAATTATGCTTAAAGTCAAATTTTAGACCTCATTTAGGCATAGTATAATGAATTTTTTTCAAAAACATTTGAACTTCAAAAAGACGTAGAATTAATCTAGTTTTCATCTCCAAAAATCTATTGGAAGTTTAGAGCCTCCAATAAAATATTACAAACAAAATTTGGAGAGGGTGTTTGAAAATGTCAAAGAAAATTTTCCTTCCAACTTCTTTTAGAGTTTTGTCCATAACTTTTTATTGGAGGCTCTAAACCTCAAAAAGATTTTTGAAAATGAAAATTAGATTGCTTCTAAAAAAAATTTAGTTTAAAAGTTCTAGAAAAAAAATATTCTACTATGCCTAAATGGGGTCTAAAATTCAACTTTAAACATAATTTTTGCATTTGATAATGAATGATTTCTCTTCAAAATATTCCATACCCTTTGAGGATTTACCATGGACAATTGATTTCTCTATAAAAACAACCTCTTCACCCTTGATTCTCTCCAATTGTCAATGAATCAAGCCTTTCACATTGTTATTAAAGAAATTCTTGATAGTAAATGTCAGAGGACTATTTTCGACATGTGTTTTTACCTCCATAACTTGGTTAGAGTACAAGGTATGCAATAATCTTGATTAAGGTGCATTACAATACCTTAACTCTAATTATTTAATACCTTGTACTTGGATTTTGAGCCACTGACAATCATTCGACATTGCAACCTAAAGTGAGCCACAATGGGAGAAAAACTAATCCTTAAGTAAAATTAAATGTAATCTTGGGGTTGTTTTAGCTACTTTGGAGCAACCATCCGGAGGCTTGGGATTTTCTCTAATGTCTTTTTCACAATCACCTTGCTGAAGTATCATTGGGACCTATAGAACTCAAGGTGAAATGCATAAAGTGCTCTTGAATATTAGGACATGATCAATGTCTAAATGCCAAAGAAATATCAAAGATGGATAAGTACCAAGAGGGATAGGCCCAATTTGGGATGGAAAGAAGGTAATTAGTAGTGGAATCCATGTTGTAAACAAAAGAAGAATGAGAGGTTATATGTTGCCCATCCAACAAGCAACATTCGAACTATTGTGAGTGAAGAGATTCCTCGTGAGCTCTTGAAGTGGGCACAAATGGTTGTTATTTTTCATTTTCTTTTCTTTTATAAACCTATGATGGAATATGATCATATGCATTGGAGCATTTAGGTATAGTAGGATAACTTTTTTTTATTAAAACTTCAAACTAAAAAAGTTGTGAAATAGAGCTTATCTTCATCTCCAAGACACCATTTCATATTTTGAGCCTCTAATCAAAAGTTATGAACAAAATTTAGACAAGATGTTTTGAAAATGTCCGCTTTCCAAAACCTCTTTGAACTTTGTCCATAAATTTTGATTGGAGGTCCAAAATCTCAAATGGTCTTTTAAAGATGAATTTCAACTTGATTTTTTACATTAATTTAATTCAAAAATTATTTTAAAAATTATATAAAAGTATTGAAAATAGCATGACAAAGCACTTTTATTTATTGGCTCAAGAGTTTTGATTTTCCAAGAGTTCATGGTAAAAGTTTAGAGGTTGTGCATATTTTCAAATTTCATATTCTATGTCTAATTATTGACGAAACAGAGTTAATTCTAAGGTACACTAACTACACATATAGGAAATTTCATTAAAATGGCATATTATATGGTCCATTTTCAAAACACCCGGTCTGAATTGTAAAAGTACTATCTAGAAATGGTATAGATTTTAGACATCTTGGACAAACATAGATTTAAAAAATCTATAACTAGTATGAATTTTCAAACCATGCGGTCTAAATTATAAAAGTGCCATCTAGAATAGATATTAATTTCAATTATCTGGAAATAGTATAGATCTCTATAATTTACGAATGGTATAGATTTCAAACATCTAAGAATGGTATAGATTTTAGATTCTAGGATAGGTGTACATTTCAAACCACTTGGTCTAAACTGTAAAAAACTACCAAACTTGCGGAATGGTGCCATTTAATGAAATTCCCCATACATCAAATTTTGCAATATTAATGAAATCTTCATGTCATATACCATCCCTCAAAAACACCAACCAATTTTTTTTAGAAATGGGCTGTTGGATACCGCTACATATATGCACTCCATTTGCATAAACATAAATACATATACAATTTTTGACAATGACGCAAATTATCCCATTTTATTTGCTTAACAACTTGAGTTGAAACTGATATTTCAGCTCCTATATTTTAGAAAAATAATTTATAAACTAGACTAGAATGCATGGCTTTAATTTTACTAACCCCCAAAGATCCAAACAACCATTTTCTAGTCTCTATTCTTCTTTTTTGAGCTTCTTTTTCTCAAATTTTGAATTTTTTTTAAAATAAAAAACTATTCTAAAAAATAGATTGCATTATAAATCAAATGGCAGTAATTTATCAAATTTCAAGTTAAACACCGCCTTGTGGAATTTTTCAAAGGTGAATAGTGTAGTACTAATTTATTTATTTGGGGGGGGGGGGGGGTCTAGAGCATGGACTAAAGGGTGAGCCAACCAATGTGATTCTTGCACACCTCAAAAAAGACAAAGACAAGGAGTTTAAGGAAAATACAAGTGTCCCATTCTTGTTTTTTTTACAAGCACTACTTTCATTTCAATGACCACTATGCATTGCAAGCTCTACCATGAATTAAAAAAATGCTTGGAATGTTGTGAAATTTTACATGCACATTTTCAACTCTCTTTTCTTTCACTAAGCACAACAAAAAATCATTTAAAAATATTCTCACAAATATATCCTCCTTCAAAGGTTGCAATGTCCTGTATTTCCATTGACTCAAATAAAACTTCAAACTTCAATATCTCCTAAACCGTCCAATCACATAATCTGAATTTTGGATTTTTTTTTACTCTAAATGTAAACTTCAAGATCCTACGGCTCCATAATATTCAATCTCAAGAATAAATGAGTAAACAAATTGTTCAAGTTCTTGGTAGTCATTGTTTGGCCCATTTTGAAAGTACATTCCCCTTGGGTCATTAGGGATTAATTGAAACTTTGACACATTGAGTGACTATCTACAATCCACTCAAAAACAAAAGACACGTACTAATCTTATTTTTTGCAGTGTTACAAATTGACTCACATTTTTACCCATTGTTCTTGACATTAAGAATATCAATAATTTGATTGTAAAATATTGTGGTGTTTTGAAGCCAAAAACGACTTCAAAATAATTATATTAAAAGCAAAGCTAAAATCTTCATCTACATTTATTCTAAAACAAATCTAATTGTAGGCCCCTTTGGTAATTAAGTATGATTTGCCTAGATTCCTCTATAATTTTTGTCTTTTATTGTACTTATGAAGCACTTTATTTTCTTTGTCAAATGTCTAAATTTGAGTTTTTTGGTACCTATTTGAAGAACTTTGGGATGTGCTTTGAATGATAGAAGTTTTAATCTATAATTATAAATGAGTGAAAAGTTAGAGGTTTGTTTAGAAGAGTAGTTGAAAAAGTGCATTGAATTTTTTCTAATAAAATAAATTTGTGGTCTTGGGAGACTTTCCAAAGTACAAGTCTCTAATGGGTCATTGTTAGCGGTATGTGGATGGACTATTGAGTGATATTTTGCTCAAAAGCAATACAATTTTTTTGGAGGGGAAACTAGGTGATATATTCCCCCATTTTCAATGAATGAAATCTTTGACCTAAAGATAATATCTCTCTTTTTTGGATGAATGTATATTATTTTGAGTGAATATATATGTAACATAGATTTCTTTTTATGTTGCCCAAAATAAATGAAAAAATAATCCTTGGGGTTACTTTACAATTCTAGAGTCACAAAGACAAGTCTTACTGACCCAACTTAGCGGTTAAAGGACATTCTAGGTCAAACTTCATTATTTTTCTATATTAATAATTTTTTTTCAAAAACTTGGTAATTTTTTTAAGTAATAATATATAATCATTTTTTAAATAATTAATAATAATCAAATGATTTATTTTATGATTTAAAAAATAAAATTTTAACACGAATTATAATGATTACAAAATTGCTTAAAATAGTATAATTGTTTGGTAAAATTGGAGATGATAGTGATGAAAACTACAATATAATTGGTGTATTCTTTGATCTCACACTAAGTGAGAAATTTAATATAAAAGCTCAAAAGTGGTGTATTTTAAGCTTTCAAGAGCTACATTTAAAAGTGTTACCAAAATTACAATTTTAACACTTTTAAAAAAATAAAAAATAAAAAATAAAATTGATTGTTGAAATTCCATTTTCTTATAAACTAAGCAAAGTAGTCTGCTCTAAAAGCGGTCATTTTAAGCCTACCCAACTCATCATTGACAGTAGTAAATATTTCAAGCAAAGTGTCAGTCCTTTCTAGATAGGGGTTGCATTTAGAACATGGACACTTTTAGAGCAGACTACCTCATGTCGGAAATTAAATTTTGTCCCTAAAACCATGCCCTTGGGCAGGTTTGTCTTTCAAGGGTTGAGTAAATTACATATGTAAGTGAACTATTGATGACGAGAACAAGCAGAACAGTTGGCACGATGTGTGCATTGGAAGTTTGGGAACCAAGTACACTGTCATGCCAATGAGATATTTTTTCAAGCAATCTAGAGACCCAAGACAGGCTTGGCATTGTCAGATATGAACTTGCAGAAATTAGAGCCATTACTGTAGTAAGTGTTCCCTGCTCAATTACGTTCCCTAAGGTACGAGGCTTGAGAACCGCTCAAGTAAGGGCTGGTCCGCTTTTTTCATGTAGTTACTTCCTTCTGTGGGAATATTTTTAGCTCATTTTTCAGACAAAGAAAAATAGATGCGGAATGTAACACAAGTGGTTTCATATTTTTTGAACCATTATTGAATTACTTATTAATTTTCAAACAAGTTGTATTGTAGGCACCTATTTATGATCGTAAGTCTTTCATAAATTGTTCACTTGCAACTTGTAAAGAGAAATGGGGAAGTAAGGAAAATGATTGGCTCTTGTAATAGATAGTTCTTTTTTTGCTCGATCCATTCAATGACTATTGAGGTCAATTTATGACCATCTCATGTCCATTTTAGAACTAATTATTGGAGCAATTCTAGATGCCCGAGCAGATTTTGAGCATCCTACCTTACATACATTTGTTTAAGAGTTTTGGACTAAAATTTTGCATGTGTACTGATAGACATGAGATGCTTTCAGAAATAGCGACTTAATCTTTAAGTGACCATTTAAGCCTACCTATGTCATCATTGACAATAATAGATATTTCAAGCAACATATCACTCGTTACGAAACATGGATCGCATATAGAAGATAATTGCTTTTAGAGCAGACTACCATAAAGGACCTAGTCTCTGTACGTGATCCATGGATTAATCCTTAATTAAATGACATTTCATGAATAGGCTTGGTCAAACTTCATTATATTTCTACAATAAATACAAATTTCAAAATTTTGATTGTTTTTCATGTAGCAATTTATGTCTAAAATTTTAATCTAATTTTTTTATAATTATAAAAATCAAATCAAATTTATATGATTTAAAAAAAAAAAAACTTTGTAAGAATCATAGTAAATACAAATTCTTCCAAAAGTATAAAATTTTCAAAAAAAATTGAAAAATAATAGTAAAAACATCATTGTGTAATTGGTGTACTCCTTGAGCTCACACCGGGATAAAAAAAGTTCAAAAGTGATGTATATTAAGCTTTCAAGATGCTATCTTCAAAGTGCAACAAAAATTACAATGAAATTTTTTTAGGGAAAAATTATAATGGAATAAAAAATAGATTATTGGGACAAAATATTCTTAGTTAAGATTCAAAACATTTAAAATTAAGAACTATGTGAGAATTTAGGTTTTAACTTTCAAAATGCCAATGGAATTTGCAATCTCTTTTGGAGGTTAAGCATCTTTTTTTCTTTTGAAAAATCAATAATACAATAGTGAGCAAATATTCAATATTATCCACTTGTTTAATAATGTTCTCAATACCTGATATAGTTTCAGATTTCAATGCATCATTCCATGAAACTCCCCCCATAATTGAATGAAAAAATATTTTTTTCCATCCCTCTTGAAATCATGCAAAGGACACTACATATCCTCAATGTAGTTCTAGATAAGTACATCCTAAACCAACAAATTGCAAAAATTACCACTATATATCTAAATCCTACATTTATGCACATCAAATGTACAACAAAAATACATAATATTTGTCTTAGATGCACTGTTGGTTTGGATATGCATACCTTAAGCTAGGATGATCGCGTTGGTCACTGTGGAAATCATTTTTTTTCTTGGATAATGTAATCATTTGCTTAAGAAAACCCAAGAACATTCATTGGAGGTCCAACTATAGAATACTATATAAGACCTCCCCTTTTCACATAAAATTCCAAGGATGAACATTTGCACTTTCAAAGATGTCTTCTATAGAAGTGAATTCTTTGTCATCCATTAGATACTTTAAGGCAGTTTGCCATGTCGTTACAGGGTTAAGCTTTCTACTATAACAAACATTAATTTCACTACATTGAGAGGGCTCTCCAAGTCTTGACACCTTTAAGGTAGTCTACTTTTAAAGCGATACATTTGTGCCTACCTAACTTATCATTGACAATAATAGATATTTCTTGTAGTGAATCAATCATTCCTAGATTAGGATTGCATTTAGAACATGGTTGCTTTAAGAGTAGACTACCTTATTATAAATTTTCCTAAACCTTATATATATTGTAGGAAGGTAAGGTCACCATGTCTAGAAGGTAGTAAAAATTACAGTCATTGCCAACATGCCAAGTGAATATGCTATTGGCTTTCCTCCCAATAATCTAACGAAATATTTGCAAACAACGTCAATGATTAATATTGTACATTCATGTTAGACTTGGCACCTCAATGTCGAAATAATTTAATTTTGGCATTTGAACAATTTGGCAACTTGATCCAATTTTCTTGTCTTTTGGCATGTTGCTCTTTCTAATATGCAAATATATGCAAAAGTATGCAAAATTAATCCTTATCTTTTGGCATATTGCATTAGAATAATTTTTGAATGTTCAAAATTTTCACTAATGAAATTTTCTCAGATTTTCAGATATAGTTGAATAATTTTTCAAAGTTTAGACATGCTCCAATTCTATCCCTAAATTATTTACAAAACTCACCTACACGTAAGACATCTGTCATTCTGTCCTCCATTGTTACCTTGAAGGGAGCAAGGTAACTACACCTAAAATCGCACAAATAAGCAATTCAAAATCGCTCCCATTGTTATATTTTAAAACTTTTTGTGGGGTCCTATTGCTTTCAGTTGGGATCAAGCTGTTAACTACACAGAAACCTCTTTTATATCACCAGGTTGAGACTATAACAATTCAGATCACATAATTAATATATTCAAAACTGGGCATTGATATGTGGACATTGTTCAATCAAGGCACATATTATGTCAACCACATGAACATATCTTGGGGATCATGTATTAACATGCAATGTGGAACATGTTCACATGATCCCCACTTGTGAATGCATTATGAGGAGAAATATTATTAACATGGGATCAAGAAGAAGTTTATGGGTGTGGTCTTTAGATTTTAAAGTGCCTATGGATATGTTTTACATTATGGGTGAACAAAAGAAAGAATAAGAATAAGAAAAATGAATTAATTTCCACAGGGAAAGAAGAATTAAAAACAAAACAAAGCTATGCACATGATGCTCTTCTTCAATTTGATGATGAAGATCCGTAACTTAGTTTGTATGGAGGGTTGAAAATCCATTGAACCACAATCCGGTGAAAAGAGGCTGGTTGAGTTGTGTGTGTTCATACCACCACCCCTCACTGTGCTAAAAAATGAGAGCCGTCGATTAAAAAAAAAAAATTCCCCTCCCGCCTCCCACACCGTTGATCTTAAAAAATTTAAAAGTACAGATACGGATATTGACATGGATACGGATACTAATATGAATACTGATATGAATACAGGATACAATATGGGATACATGATATGATATATATTATACAGATTCGGATACGGATACATACAAATATATGGATATGAAATACCATGGAATTTGTCCCATATCAATTGTCACCCCACCTTCCCCTGAAATTTATAAAGTGGGTGGGGGGTGGGGGTTGAAAACTTAAAACTCAAATTAATTAATAATTAAATTAATAATTAATTAAAATTTAATTAATTATTAATTTATTAATTAAATTAAAATTTAATTAATTGAGCTCAGCAGGGGGGATTGGAAAAAAAAATCGATTCTTTTTTTCTTCTTGAGTGCATTGTGACATCTGTGTCACAACAATGCACTCAAAAGTACCAGCCAGACAGCATCATCATTCATCCCATGTTGGATGGGAGACCTGTAGATTAGAGGGCCCTTTCTCTCTTTGTGCCCAAAATGATATTTCTAATAGAAAAAGAAAAAGAAAAAATGAATACCCAATCTAACATGGCTAGGAAACAGCCACATCATATTCACATTTTTTTTTAAATAATTTATTCAATTTTTAAATTTATTATTCAATTTTTTTAATTCAATAGATTTTTAGGAATAGTAATTCATAGCCTGATTCCGGCCAGAAATCTCCCCTACTGCTTTTAGAGGTGGGACTTTCAATATTCATTAGACAACACAAATGGTGAGGAATTAAGAAGTAAGTGTAGGTTTGTTTGAAAAGATCTTGAATTTTTTGTCGCTATTTAGTGAAGAAAATTTCAATATAATAAAAATTTGTAGGTTTCAGTGAGGATTATGACTTTGGCAATACATTGCATATTTTTGCTTTAAAGGCTCATTTGTGCAAAAACAATGACGAGTTAGGACATATGCTTGGACTTTTCAAAATACTCTTTTAAGGACTTACTTGCTCAATTTGATGAAGATGAAGATGAAGAATAGTTAATAATTTATATGGATGAAAATTAGCTTGTAACATTATAAAGACACCAAGATTTTGAAGTCACTTTCAAGATTGTCTTTTTTACATCAAGTATAGGTCTCAAGACTTTTAAAGTCCTACAATTGCTAACTCTATGAAATGACAACTCTATATTATGACTACAATCATGGAGAATGAGTTAGTCATAATAAAAAAGTTAAAGTGTATATAGATTATAGAGTCAATTTTAGCACTTATAAACTAACTAGAGGTGCATTAATTGATTCTCTATATAGATAGAGACATATACTTGATCATCATTTGCATAATTGAAGGTATACCAGTAAGTAAATAGAGTCCTATACTTGCATTAATGTATTTCTAAGTGGACCATCATTTGCATATTTGAATGTGAAAAATGTGGATGTAGGGAGCCTTCCCATTGACAAAAATTATAATATATCAAAGTTAGATATTAGCTAGTAAATAAACAATCACAATGATGACATATCAAATTCCCTTCGTCAATAACTTAGTGATGATTTTGAAATATTTCACTCCTTTGTTCAAACCCAAATAAAAATCAACTTGAAGTTTAAACACAATTTCATATTCATCTTGCAATAGATTTGTTAGAAGTCCACACCTATATTCTAAAAGCATGAATAACTCAAAATTTATGAGGAATTGAATCTACCCCTAAACATCTAGAGTCTTCTATAAAATTGTCGATTTGAGGAAAAATCATCATAAAGTACTTTTTGGAAGCAAATTTTGAAATTAATGAACAAATGAAAGATGTACACTTTGAGTTTTAGATTCCATCCATACGGTTAGATTCACCAATTCTATCACCAATATTTTTCTATAAAATTTTAAAAAGAAAAATTTGAAATTCTTTTGAAATTCAATTATGAGCAAAATATTGTCATTTTTTGAGTAAAATTTGTTGGAATGGATTTGAAATGAGGTTCTCTTAATATGGTGATTTTTAGAAAATTTTCTATTCTTTAAATCTATGACCTCATTTTTGCAAATCCTATTTTGAATTAGAGTCAATGCAATTTGGCCTTGGTCAACCACTTGATACACTTCCAAATTTTGTAATTTTAGAAACATATGTACTATAGTGACCAAATCCAACCATTAGATAGGACAACAACTTGATAAAGTATCTCCACAAATTGGGATGGCTTTCATCCCAACAATATTGAGTAAGAAAAGTGATTTTCAATCTATTCGTCATTCAAAAATTGGTCGTTGAAGCAGTCCAAGGTTAAACCCTCACCGCCCTGGATATCTCAGAATACACTAAAAAGGGGACATATTTCGTCACCTTGGGCATTTAAGGATTAAACCTCTGTCATGCCTTCATCCACATTTTGTGTTCTAAAAACATGAATAACCTAAAATTTGTGAGGAAATGACTTTTGTAGATTGGATTAAACCTTTGTCATTACTTCATGTATCTTGTACAATAAAAATCATTCCTTTCAAAAACATCCTAATTCCTACAAAAAAAACAAAAGGATAGAGAAAAAACCTATGAAATCTATGGATTTAAAGTAGATAGCACATCCATTCAATAATTGTCTTTTCTTCATCTCCTTCATCTATTTTCTTGCATGTAAGTTTACGCGTGACTTTTGTAGAGAAAAAATTCCCAAAGATTTTTCCAAACATAGTGAATTCTCTACAAATTTATAATTACGGGCTACGATGGCAATCGAGAAGATTCGTCTGTCTGCTCAGTGTTCACGGCATTGGTTCCTTACCTTGCTTGCCGGAAAAATTCTTTGCCGTCAACCCGAGGTGATCTTGCTGCAAGCTACCACCGATTGAAATGATCAGTCATAGAAGCCAATTCATTCATTCTTACAATTGATAGGAAGTACATGGATATGAACTGAGTCTTTCATGGTTCTGACACAGGTTTATTAACAGTCTCCTTAATCTTGATCTCGAAAATAGATAAAATTTACTGTTCCAATTGCACTAGTGCCTGCTGTTCCAAAACTGGGATCGGCAGCATCTGTGCAAAAGAAAACAAATGATGTGAAGATTAGTTGTATTAATGGGACTCAATTTGGGTTTACTCATTAAGTGTCAACATACTCTGATCCGGATCAGGGCCTACAGACATCCTTCCCTTACTTGCTCCGAGAGTCAAGTCGAACACGAGACGAGACTTCGGTCGAGCTATTTCTGCTGTAGACAACCCACCCTCATTCACCAAAGTAGAAAGCCAATCCAGGAACAAATCAGGAGTGCTGATGATCTTCATGTACAACAACTACTGAAGTATGCACTATGGGTTCTTCTACAAGCAGCAACCTGTCAGGCACACGAAAGCTATCATACACGAGGTCCAATAAAAATAGAATCGTCACTCAGGAGGATGTGCTGCTGGATACAACACTGTAGGTAGCAAACTGGTTAAATCCTAAAACCCTAAACCCTAAAACCCTCTAACCCCCCTAAACCCTAAAACCCAAATGACTCTTCACGTATAAGACGAACAATGTTCTGAACGAAAATGCTTACTACATGGGACCGATGACACTCTAGTCCCCTCAAATCATTTCATTAACTTAAGTCTTCGTCCGTCAGCCGTCCCCTCTCAACTTCCTTCTTGCCCCTTCTGCTTGTGTTCGCCGATAGTGCTTTTGCAAAATCCAATGCCTGCAGTCAACCTAAAACTTAACCCTCTCAGGTGCTGCAATCATTCATCAAGTCGACAGCAAACCAAGTTGGCATTAATCGCACATTCGGTGGTCGCTGTACCAGCTCCAAGTTCAGCAAAGTAGCCACATTAAAAAACAACCAAAAATAAAGAACGGTTTCCAAGTAAGCTATTGTTGTTTTTCCAGAAATAAATTGAAGGCCTGAAGCCTACATTAACACTGGTCGACACGTTAGTAACAAAACTTCGACAGGATGCCAAGTCATGCTTCAAATACTAATTCTCTGCTGAAATCAGTTGATTCTACAATAATTGCCGCCAATCCTTCAGGGCAAGATAGAAAAGTCTTCATGAAAAAAAATCTTGAAGGGGACTAGTTCCTAGAATCATGGTACAAGTTGACCAAAGTCCCTGAGGATTACTCATAACTATTACTCATGCTTGGATGCATCCTAAAGCAGTCGAGTGTGCAAAATCGTTATAGATTTCACCTAAACAGATTCATGACCCGACTTTCTTTACAGCTACAAGGAAGTGCTGCAATAAGGCGTATGCAGGCAGACAAGCCGTGTGGTGATTAAACACATTACTGTCAACATTATACCCATTGACATGCCGAAATATGTGGTCTTCGGCTCAACCCCCCTCGGAGCTCGCCGGCCTCTCAGCACACGGGACCATGGGAAAACGCTACCAGCTGCCAGGACAATCCCATATTCAAGCCCGCTTGGACCGAATCCAGTCAGTGCTGCGCAGAATGCTCCAATGGGACCTGCCAAACAAGTGAGGGTCGCTGCTAAAGCGGAGCCCTTTTTGCTACCCGTAGCTCCATACACCACGCTCCCCACACCAACTCCACGCGGTAGGCCGTGAAGTGCCACAGGAAACAGTAAGTACCGGTTGTACCCACTCGTTGCGGCAACACCCATAGCCAATCCCTCGACCAAAGAGTAAAACCAAATCATAAAGGCAGCAAAGCAAGCCCTCCTTGCCATAGGGCTCATCACAGAACCAGGTAGAAAAATCTCTCCCTTTGACTTGGATTTAGATTCGACATAGTTTCGAAGCAGAAAGTGCAAAAACGCCCCTGCACAAAAAAGGAGGAAAATCTGAAAGATATTCATCTTCCCATCCAGCAGCATTTGTAAAGGTTTCCACGTGGCTACTACTAAGGCAACCCCTTCTCCAATTCCAGTAGCCATAGCCACTGGCAGCTTGACGGCGCTCACTAGCAGCATGTGGATCACAGCCCCGACTAAGGGGCCTAATCCAAAGCTAAGGAAAGCCAAGAACATATCCGGTTGGGCTCCTTCGCTCCCTTCCAGCAACGCACTGAGAGCCTCCATGAACGTCACGGCAAGAGTGGCAGCGGTGGCGACCTCGGATTTTCCTGCGTCTTTGAAACTGTCGGGCATCACTTCGGCCATGACCATCCAGATCATGCAGCCCCCTGCAAAGCCCATGCAGAAGGGCAGAAACTTCTGGAAGGCTTCAGCACATAAGAATGCAGGAACGGCAACCAGAGGCTGGGGTAACGAAGTAAAGATGCTCCACAACATGGACTGCTTGGGTGACAAGCCCTGAGACGAGAGCAGCAAGCTCACTGCCAACCCCTCCGGAATGTTATGGACCGCAATGGCGATGGTGACCATTAAGCCCTGAGATAGCCCCTTCGAACCTGCAAACGAGACCCCGACTCCTGATCCTTCACCAAAGGAATGCAAGGTCATGATGGAGACCACCAAAATCATCTTCGGCACATCCGCCCCCTTGACATCCAGCATGCTCACTTCGCCGAAATTCTGATGCACAATTCGCTGACTGAGGAGGATGAACAAACCACCGGATAAAATCCCAATCACCACCCAGCTGCCCCCGCCATACTTTTGCCCCTCTTGAATGAGATCAAAGCTGGCTGCCAGCATCACGCCAGACGCCACCCCGTTGCAAATGCCACCCCACCGAGGCTCCAGCTGCACGAAGAAGAACGGCACTGCACCCAGCCCAGTTGCAACTGCCATGGCCAGAGTCAGCCATGCCACTGTTGAAACGGGCACCTTTGCACCTGGAACAACAACAAACTGATCTCCCACGTCCATTTTTTTGTTCTGGATGACTTCCGTTTCCTTCTCAACACCATTTTCTCGGTAGGCCTCCACTGGAGAGATCAACAAGAGAGCTAGAACAACAACAAGAACTTGCACGGCCAGGTATACAAAGCTAGGGCTCCGCCACATACTAGGGCTCTCCATCGTCACCATAACAGCCTCGGATTTGACCCGTGGATCACTCTCATTGCGTTTCTCTACCTCCGAGAAAAAAGCATCCTCTGAGACACATGATCAATATCGTTAGTGAAAGAGCTGGAATCCATACACTCAACATACACTACCATATTCCCGTGCCCTAATACCAGATCCTCTGCGAACACACCCACGAGCCTCAACAAGGATGCCGTCTCAACTCAAATTTTACATGTTTCAGAAACCCTAATGTAATGGTGTCATATAAGCACTCCTCACAACTGTTTCTCAAGTGGTAGAAACATAATCTCTGTCGTATAATAAAGTGTCACATTACAGAGGTGTAACATTCCAAAGAAGAAGAGAAAAACAAAACTGCCAGAGAAGAGGAGCCACTACGAGCGGTGAAGAGAGGCAGAGGTTTGATTGCATCTCAAATCCAGGCTCAAGCTAACTAAAAAACAACAGGTAATGTTACTGCAACCGCGTCGCAAACATTGATCCAAGCACTAAAGCAAAGAGCGTCACATCACCGATGAAATTCTCTCCCACCACCACCACCACCACCACTACCACTTTTGGTTTCAAATAATCTTCAAATCGTGACTTATGCTGATTTACCTTCTATTTCTGCAACAGTGGGATGCTCCTCTAGTTCCGCCACTCGCTTCTGCCCAGGGCATTCTGACCTCAGAGATGACCTAATCCCTCATCAATGCGCCATAGCTTCCGATTCGTGCCACCCCGATTCCAGAAGATGGGCTTCTGTCGTAGGCTCCCAACAAGACGATCGACGAGATTCACAACCCCTGTGCTAAATCCGAAGCCTTTTCAATCGGAACAAGCTTCCTCGTTCGATTTTGTTGCTGCGAAGTTGAATTCTTTACCGACAGTGCAACACAATTGAAGTGACTACGGGCGGGGAGCTTGATGATTGCAGAGACTATCATAGTGAACATGAAAAGGCTCTGTCAATTGGCACTCAAGGAAGTAGAACTTGCGAGTGCATTCATGAGTCTCCCTGCACTTGACCTCAGCTTAAGTTAAGCTTCCTTTCGAAAGTCTCGTCGGCTTCGGAGCTTCAAAGCTTCGGCACTGACTCACAAACCGAGAAAAAGAAGCTCAAAATGCAAAAGGAAAACCTGGGACAACACGTGCAGTACCCCTCTGTCTCTGTAATTGCACCTTCTCTGAAAATCCATAGAATATGTAAGTTATGTAATCTTGATTCACATGTTGATATCTTCAAGGTAGGGTCATTACAGAAGAGTGATTACAAATGATTTCCTAATTTCCTTTAAAAATACAGTTATAATCTTTTTAATCATATTTCATCAACAAAGTTATTCCATTACTTTTTACTTGGAATCTCTTTTTATACCCTATTTTACTTTTTAAAGTTTACTTTTATATTCTATGCACGGAACAAATGAACATTCAAAGACTTTCAAGTTGGTAATTGTCACCCATAGGTCATGCTTGTAGCAATAAGAAGAAGAAGTAAAATGGTACTCTACAATATTGGGTGGCAAAGATAGATATTTTTGTTGGAATATTTTTTGACAAAGTTGTTACTCCCTTTGTCCAAAAATGATTGTCCACTTTGAATGTCATGTTTTTTTAAGGTTGTTTTGAATAGGTCAAATGGAGACTTCCTTGTGGCTAATTTTATTTAGGTTGCAGTGAACACATACAATGTTCTTCATTGATTCTATTGATATAAAATATGAAACCTTGATTATTATATTTTTCACAATATGGTCAATGAAATTGGCTCAAATAAATACCAACAAAATTGTGGACAATCATTTTGGGATGGAGGGAATATTAGTTTTTTTATAAAATTGAAGTAGTCTCACTATTTTTAGTGGCCTTACTAATTTTAAGGGATCCAACCATGTTACCTATAATTACAAAAAAGTAACAGTGAGCCCTTAAACGTCGACACGGACACCATACGTCCGATGGATGACAAGGAATCATTGTTGTAGGACCAAAGTGCAACTATTCATCTTCAGAATTTGATGTGAAAAGCGGAGGTCTTCTATAGTAGTTTGACTTCCAACAAATGCTTTTGCTATTTCTTAAGCCAATGATTCTTACGGTAATGGAAAGGGATGATTTCCAAGGTCACCCCCTCGTCCTTCAAGGGTTAAAGTAAATTTATCTCAGGAATAAAGAGCCTCTCTTCCTCCACTGGGCAATAACAAGCCTCATAGAATGACACAAAGGAAAAGTTTTCATAGCCTGGCTTCACTTGAGTTGAAAATTAAACGAGAAAGTACAAGGAATACCAATAACTTCACTTCCAAATTCCAATTTATAGTGGTTGGTCACGAACTAAGTGCTCAGATCCGGGAATTGAAGCACTGTGATCTGTTTGTCATGGACGCAGTCTGCACCTGCACTCGCATTCATTTCAGTGGATGGGCTTCACTTCCATGTTTCCAAAACTCTGAAAAGGATCGAATTCTGCAGCTTGCAGATACGTTCTGCTTGTACATGTGTTTAGAATTTGACATTTGTCCAAACAAGCACGTGTGCAACAAGAGAGATCCAATTGCAAAAAGTCAGTGGCATAGGAGAGGGTTGGGTGTATTAATTGAAACATAGTACGTACATTGTCGTCATGCACAACCACTGTTCTCCAGGGGTTTTGAAATAGGGAATATAGTAACTAAAATTCTTGGGGTCCAAATGACTTACTTCGAATTGAATGGGTACAATAAACTGCATCAGCCCAGTCTCTTTCTTTCTTTGTCTTTTTTTTTCTTCCTAAGGGCCAACTGCGTAGGCATCGCCCTTCAAGTGCTCAATAAACTTGTGCTACGAGGATTTCGCCAGTGTCACTGAGCTTCTATCAATCCTGATTGAAGGACGCTCTCGGTATTTTACAGATATCTAGGCAGGATACCACCTGAACTAGACATGAAACCTAAGTAAAGATTGTCATGGAGATTTGTGCAAGAAAAGAAAGGACTACCTGGACCGACTTCCAGTGACTAATTCAACCAATGGAGCGATGGGGGATCCCAGCGAGTACGCTTTCGCATCGTTATAAAACATCCAACCTGCGTAGGTAGAGATCACAAAGTAAGCTCCTGTATCCTTCATAGTTATAGTCTTTGCTTAATTAATATTTTATTACATTTTCATCCGATTTGACGTGCTCAGACGAAGAGAAGGCTTTAACTACCAAGCAACGGGACTTGTCTGCCTCACATTGAGTAAATAGCCAAGAAGAGGCAAGGACCCGTGCAGCAGGACAGGTGGAGAGGAGGGCATTACCTAGCCAAAGCGCAAGGAAAGCACTGAGTCCGTAGAACGGAACACCACTGATGACATTGAAGCTGCAGGAACAGACGAGCCAAAAAAATCATCTCACAGAGCTTACAATAAATCTCAAGGAGCTCCAAATTTTCAATTGATGACATTCTCGTTAGACTATAAACTGGCACCAAGCCGTACAAACAATCCAGAAGTAACTCAAAGAACATGAACAGAAAATCTCCAATAACCAATCCTAATTTATCATACCCCCCTTCAAATTTGTATCCTGATACTTTGTGGTAAGAGAAAGGAGTGGTGGCACCACCACGATGAATCTCCTCGTGAAGATTCTTTGAGGTGGAGGCATCACTACTTTCATTTCCTTACAGATATCATTGTTCTAATGTTCAGCCAATCCTCCAATCTTAAAGAATAGGGTGAAATCTGCATCCCTGTTCTGTCCAGGAATTGGCGACTCAGACCTCAACGTAGATTGGTCGGACAGCAACAGACTAGCCACAGTTTGGAGCGTACATTGTGAATGCAAACATATGATAGCGAAATGCTTACATAAACATGGTAACGAGGATTCCCCAACCCTGTAACAAAGTCCCCCAAGACGATCCCGTAAACCTGCCCTCACACCAGATACCACGTCAGTACCTCGGTTAGTTCCATGCTACCTTTCTCTTACAATCCATTTTCCTCTCATAGTCTGCTATAGTGTCTGGCTCTCAAAGCACTACGGAAAAGAAAATACAAACGCAGGTGGGATTAACCTCACTGAAATTATACAGCCAAGTAGAAGTCATTTCAAGAGAACTTACCACATGAGATCGCGGGTGAACAGAGCTCGTGGAAGGAGCAGACCGTTTCCAGCCATGGCGAGCAAGATGGTGAGGACTGACAAGCCCTTGATGTTGGAAGGATTCAAGTAATTCGACCACTATGCAACAATGTGCAATAACTGTAAGGACGCGATCTTCACAAATTCAGCTCACGAAGAGGAAAAATAAGGAACCAACGCGAAAGTGAAGAGGCTTGAGAACATACCGCCTGTGCCACAGGACCCCACATGAAGAGAAGAGTTGCAGTCCATGCGGACAGCCCCGTATAGAATTTCAAAGCTGATGGGGGCAATTTATTAAGTCGATTCTGTCATACCATTGCAACTGTTAATGGCGGGAAGATTTGCAGCAATGTTTCATCTCACAATATCAGGAAGGGGTGGTAAAATTCAGATTGTGTACCAGAACGACCAGAATCAAAGCAATAGCGCCGAAAATGGTGCCGGGGAGAGTAGAGGCCGGAATGTAGGGTACAAATGTTGACCACATGACCTGAAGGGCAACCACGTACTCTATGAGATGGATTTCACACACATGAAAAAGATAAAATCACACACTCCGTACTGCTGCAGTCGTCGTGCAATGTCGGCAAATTGGCTAAGGCTGTTCAAACCTCGCCAAAAGAAGTTAGTCTCTTAAAACAACGTCCAACTCCATGAACTCTTGCAAATTCTCTAAAAGATTCCCTCTTAGATTCAAAAAGTTACTAATGGGAAGTTGTTGTTAATCTAATAAAGAATTAGATCAATCAAAAGACAATGTTAAATTAATGTCAAGTTATTACACAAGCATTAACTTAACATGAGGACATGAATCTGACCTATTAACACAAGGAACTTCTCAATCTCATAGTGACTTTTGGCATGGAAAATGCACAAAACCCTCCGCTTCTTTACATATACTAAAACGATACAATGGCATAAGGATGAATGATCAATAGCAACCATGTTGACATAAGGAATCAATCATGGATCCAACTCGGGTGCATGCAAATTCTTTGCATAGATATACAAACAAAAGTGTGATGTCACCGACTAAAATCAAAGACTACAGCAAAGTAAAAACAGAACTCTGAACCACACCTGAGGAAGCACAGTAAGGCCACCAACAGTGACAGAATCGAGCCATAGCTGCCAGAGGGTAGGACTCAGCTTACTGAAGTAGCTGAGCCAATTGAAAAGAAGGCCCGCCACAACCACGACCGCCGTGCCCACGTAGATTGGGAACGGCATGGCTTCGCCCAACGCCAGCTGCGACAGCACCACCCCCGTGGAAATCACACCCACCGCTTGCACCACCGTTGCGCCTCGTTCCCTCTTCCCAGCGAAGTACGACAGCAGCGACAAGTTGCCCAGAAGCCCTGTCAACTGACCCTGCAAATGCCGTTTCCAAATTCCACATGTTAACTGAAGTAGAGGCTCCATTAACAACGTGACACACTAGATTCTCCATTGAACATACAGGTGAACTTTGACTTGTGGGAAGTGTGTAAACACTTAATCTATAGACATTTAGCTTTCTGCAATTGTACTTTTAGCTCAAAACAGACTAAATGTGCAATATTTTAGATGGAACGGGTTACTAAGTTGTTGTATGGAAAGGCTTGAAGTTAGTTCACCTGTATGGTGACTGGAACCTCTCCCTTGCTGTATGGTGAATGGAGAGTTTACATTAGAGGATACTAAAACCTGATCACATCCCTTATTGACTAACCCCTGTTACCAACAGCAACTCCTCTCTTCCAATCAACCCTCGGCCTTGAATTAGCAAGTTGGGTGTAAGCATGATTTGGGTGTAAGCATGTCCACTAATCTTTGTATGGATAATGGAATTGTCTACCATCCCTAACAGATTGTCTACAACTGGCCACCTTGAATGATTGCATAAGAAATCATCCTATACATTAACAGAGTACAATTTCACATGGCTCCTGTACCCACAGTGATCTCTTCAGTGATCTCTATTGAGTGATCTTTAATGAAAGGACAGGCACATTGGTTGAAAGGCTACAAAAAGAGGATCCTCTACCTTAGGGATGGACCTCAAATTCCACGTTCAGTGGCATTCGTATCAGAAGCTCGTCAACATAAAACACAGGGGAATGTAGGAACTCTTCGTACCATCCATGGAATGGCGGTGAGAGCCACTTGATTCCCGGACATGAGATTCTGCGTGTTGAGTACAATTTGCGGGAGTTGCAGCAACAGAAAAGCCACGGTGGCGGATTCGGCGATCCGAGCCGTTAATGCGTCCCATTGCTTGTAGTACTGGCTGGAAGGTGCCTCCTCCTCGTCTCCTAACTACATCGCAAACTAACTCGGTCAATTGATCATCAACCCTACGCCCTGACCTGACCCTGACCAAAAAGTCACACTTGCAATAGACAAGAACAGGGAGATCATGCTGCATTGCCTAAAACAGACCCTAAAATACCCAGCAGAACGACCAATTCAATTGATCATAATGTGAAAATGAAAATACCGATGAGACCACTAGAATCAGTCAAGAACATTCGCCTTTCTTGGTTAAGAATGTAAACCAGAAATTCGACAAAAGAGCGTCGATTCATACGAAACTACTCAAAGAATTGCCAAACCAAAAACACATGAGCCCCAATTCCGTACTCAATCTAGGGGTAGGCTTTCCAATTTGAAGGCAAGCAAAGTAAAAATCGATCCGGCCACCACCTGGAAGGATTCGGGAACGGGAGCGGGAGCATCCTCACTCAACGCGAGTACGGGTACGACAATCGTCTTCCTGCGGTGAGGTAGCAAACCCAAACCCGGGCGTCCCTTCCGAGGCACCGAATTTGAACGTAGAGAAAACTCTTTGCGGGGCCTCACGACGACGACACGAGCCAAATGTTGACTCTGGCGAGGAGAGACGACGAAACCCACAGCAGCCTGCATCCGCGAGGCTATGGCGCCCGAGGGCAAGGATTGCGCCGTGACAGCCATGAGAGTGGGCTGGGATGCTTGCAATTCAGAAACACTCAAGGCGCTAACTCTGATTCTGTCTGTTTTTTTAATTTTGATCCTCACTCACTCACTCACTCGCTCACTCACTCACTTGGGTATCGCATCCGCGCGCTTCAACAAGGAATTTCAAGTGGAAAATTCAACCAAGTAGAAGGAAATCTCAGCTGGGAGATGAGGAGAATTTGCTGCAAGATTGAGAGATCATCGCTTGCGCTGTCGGGGGTTCGGGAATCTGTTGTCTGTGACCACTCACCCTGTCCTCCAGTTAAGTCTGACTCTGGTCACAACCCCTCAACTATAAGTTAATTTGAAACAGGGAGCTAGCCTTTTCACTTGTGTCCCAAAGTTTTTTCAAAGCACACTGATTTGTCCGGATAGAGCGTGCGGGTTTTCCGGTTAGTGCACGTTGAAATATTACTGTATTGTATCAATTTCCACAAAAAATAAATAAATTTTGTGGTGTTTCTAATTTTCTAGGTGACGTGAATTTCCTCCCTCACTAATTAATTGGATAAATTGGTGTACAGTACTTGAAAACTCTTGTGCCCGCCTTTGAGCAAATATTACTGGATGTCAGACTTGCAAGTTTTGGCTCTGCATTCAGTTTCGGAGTGAAAGGGAGATTAGGTTTTGCAGTTTCTAGGCAAGGGCAAAAAGGTTTCGATCAAAAGCTTTAGTATCTTTCTTTCGACTCATGGACGTCTCTCAAGAATCCGGCAAAGACGAATGAATCCAAAACTTCAGCTGAACGCCCCACGCAGCGTTAGATTCCGTGAATTCGATGACATTCGAATGTCCACCAGGATGAAACAGAATGCAAAATTTCATCCTATTGTAAGCTCTGAAATTAATTTCGTAGTTAATTGCACTCTGGAATTAAATGGGCCTATGGTTTTGGGGGATTTCTTTGGTGGTGGACGAGGGTGAGTTATGTCGACGCTTCACTCATCATGCCAAAATAGTTCGCGACTGCTTAAAAGCAATGTGTAAGTTAGGGTGAAGTTGAGGAAAATTGGTTGGAGCAAAGTCAACTTATTTTCAACTCATCTTCGATTGAGATTCAAGATTGTCAATTTTGTTAAATGACGTCATTTTGGGTGCCAAAAATTGTGCCGTTGATCTGCACAATGCTGTAAAAACTAGGACAAGTCCGTACAAATTGATGTTGAGTTTCAGGCCGAAAGCCCATGAAATACCGTACTTGTGGAATTTCACCAATGTTATGAAATTGACGATCAAGGAAGGTTTTATGATCAACAACTGGAGAGAACTGAATGGTTCACCCGCTCTTAGTATACCACATGGGGAGACTGAAAAACTGGTTGTATCATCAATTTCGTTAAATTGACTGGCGTATAAAATGGTGACATATATATATATATATTTTCACAAGGGTCTAATTTCAGTCCTGCCACAAACTAGGACAGACAGGCCTGGACTCATGTTTCAGGCCGCGGCGCTCGTACTGAAACGTGCCCAAAGTATTGGAATACCGCCCATTTCACGAAATGGACGTTTTGTTGATCCTTGATGCATTCAGACTCACTCAGAAATTTCAACGTCATACATATACAAGTGACAATAACATACTACTGACAGCCCATCGGGCACTGGAAGTGCTTCGAATTAATTGAGTCCCATTCTAATCCTTTTCTTATTCTCCAATATCCTCTTCTCACAATCCTATCATCCTTGCTCTCCTTCAAGCTAACGTAGCTCTCTCCTTCACATACACCTTAAGAAGGTGTAAGCTTCCTTTGAATAAATCGATCTACAAAAATAAGCTCCAAACTATACCAGATTGAAGAGGCAGCTGATCAAGCACAAAAACAAAACGCTTACCTGGAATGATCGATGCTGCTTTGTCAATTTGCTCGTCATGATCAAGATGTGAATCGAAGTCCTCCTCAAAAAACCGACTTCTTCATCAGAGCATAACATAAATAAAATTATTGTCCCGAATATTGTATTGCGGTGTATCAATAGATCGGTATGTCTCTCTCTACCAAACACGAATTAATCCCTGCTCAGATCTCAAGAATGACTTCATCAACAGTCTCACTGACAGAGTCGGTCCTCTATCAAGACAAAGATTTGTATCGATAGAATTCAGACAGTCTGTTGCAATTGGATCAAGAGAGCGGAGCTTAAACTTGCATTAATCGAAGATGGAAACCTGGGGACAAAAAAACAAGGAAGAAGAGAAGAGATGGATTAGTTTGCATTTGTTCTGGGAGAGAGAAAGGGAGGGAGGGAGGGAGGGGCAAGAAGCTCAAAGCTTGAAGAGCATGCTAGGCCATGTGAAGGAAGGCTGAGGACTTGAGGGTCTTCCCGTGTTTAAGACTTCCCTACCAACTGGCATGGGTTCTTCACGAGTAGTATCACCCCAATTGGGTGTACCCCAAGCCCGTGCATGTTTCTTCACCCGAAACTCGTTTTCCAAAGTTATGTATGCGGAATGAATGGTGTGAATCGTCCGCTTGGGAATGATACAAGGTAATTACGCACTATTGATTCTATGACACTTAATTTAATTTGATCCGATTACAAATGGAATTTGATGAGAAATGAAATAGTTCCTTGTATTTTACAGTATTTCCTACAGAGCTTTTGAAGCCGTTTCATGTTTCAAGCATTTCTGTGAAGTTGTTTGAGCATTAATGGAACTGTTTTGATTTCAATGCTGGACATCGAGGTTCCTGGTTGGAGATGACCAAATATCAACTAAATTAAGGTAGTACGGTGCTCATTTCTTAAAATGGCGAATGTAGAGTACACTAAAGTAAGGTACTCACTCTATCAAAACAAGAGGGATTTCTGAATCGCCCTGGCAACGACCCCTTTCTGCTCTTGCGTATGGAGCTCGCCAAATCCTGTTGCACGGGACGCAGCAGTAGGTCTTCCTGCATATTTGATATCTTCAAGTTTCCCCCGACTTGCATTTTTCATGCTCGTCCCCAACCGTGGAAAAACGAAGAGAAACGCACACATGTTCATTGGTTCCTCTTGACACCACAAAACCTCAGCTTCTGGAACATTACCAGTTCAACTTGGTTAGCATCATATTTGCTGTGAATGAAGTATAATAACAAAAAATGAACCGCAATCAATACAGATGTGCTTCAGATATTAAGAAAACTACTCCAGCTTGAAAAAGAAGAGTAGGCATGATGGTTGGTCAATCATACTAGGGTATCGCTTGAGTTCACGTGACACGAGGTCCAATGGAAACGGAAATATTTGTTCAACCCTACATATTGCGACATCCTTTGATGCAGCTCTTTCTCTTTCTTCGTCAAGTTCGTCGTAGATCTGATATGACAAATTTCATCATTGTAACAGAGTTCTCAACAATAAGAATTCTCAACGGTTAATAACTTATAAGTCAATTCGGTCCGGACAAACTTTCAATTTTTCAAAGGGTATTACTACATTCGTCACCTGACTCTCAATCTTGTCTCTGAGCTAGTTGCACTTATTCCGGTCTTGAATGTGCATGTATTCAAACCCTATGGTGTCACAATAGGCCTTCTCAAGGCGAGCAATAATGTTCTTCAATGTCTGAGGTTGATTTCCAGCGCCCAATATTCCTGCCATGGTTTCCACGCTAACCGCGAACTCTCGGTCCATATCAGCAGCGGAGAATCCATAGCTCTCAGGCTCTAACCCATGTTACCACCAGCAACTCATTTCTTCATACGTGTAAGTTGGATTCCAATTAGCAAATTGGGAGTAAGCATGACTTGGCTAAATGTCTATGGTCAATCATCTTAATGCTAAATGGAAATGAGGTTTTCGACTGTCACGTCAGTAGTGGTCTACAGCCTCACTTTGAAGGATGCATAAGAAATTCAAATAATGAGTGAAATTTTTTTAGACGAGTTTGATTCAAGAGAGAATCGCTCTTGCAGTACCCGAAAGTGAGCTCTCTAGTGAGCTCTATTGAGTGACCTCTCAATGCAAGCACACTCGTACATATTGGTCAAAATGCTTGAAAGTGACGGAAAGAGCATCCTCGACCTTAATGTTCACGTGTGCTCCTTAGTATATTATTCTAGACCTAGAAAGTAACAACTGTTGAGAAATGGCCAATTTCAGATACTCTACCGGAGTTCAGAGAGATCCCCTGTTCAATCTGAGCACCCACCTGTGCGGCATTGCTGCCAGCGAGAGCCATTCCGCCACCCGTCCCAGTGAAATTCTTGAAGAAAACCTGCCACAACGGGTCCACGCTGTTCGGATCCGCTTCCCACTGCCGTTGAAACTCCTCTAAGAAAGTACCGCTCGTTCCATGTATAAAACTGTCCTTCAATCTCGAGAGAGGCACAGATTGCGTAGATGTGCTATAATGGCACACATTGCTTCCATGCAACGAACGCAAGAACCCTAGGGAGAATCCATGGGGTTTGGGCATCACGTCGATTCCCCGAGGCAATGAACCAACATGAAACTGTCTGTGGCTCCTCGGCACCAAAACCAAATGCCGCAATTTTTTCCAAACGAGAAACTTCGCAGCATCCATTCCATTTTTCCTATGACTGAGTTGCCGCTTCTCGTCAATGCTCTTTCCTAAACCAGCCAGGCGGGCCAGGCTAGCCAGACACGAAAAGACTTTCCAAGCCATCTCCACTTACATACTGTCGTCACGCAAGCACTGCACCAACAAACAAAAAAAGGAACGTCATGTGGCTTGTACATCAGTTTCGAATTCTTCCGGAATCAAAAAGACACCAGTGAAAATGAATTTCAAAAAAAATTTACACCATGACAACGTACTCTGAACAACCTGATTGACCTCAATTTGCTACATTGAGTTCAATTTCTGAAGAATCAAAGTTGAAGCTGAAGAACCAACCCTAATTTGCACCTCCTGGAAGCAATGTGCAAAAGATTCATTCTAAAGGAAAGACATGATTTCGAGTTACCTCCGATGCAGCGCACAAATAAATCGGATTCACCGCAAAATCACTGCATGAATTCCACCATGCATGTCCCAAAGCTAGCAGCACCAAAACTGACTGCAAATTCTCAACCATAGGAAATTATCGCAAGAGCAGATTTACCACTGCAGCATCAAATTAAAGTGCTCATTAACAATGGAAGACACAGCTTCCTTCGCATCTGAACAACCTGACTGATCTGCATGAATTGAATGTTTGCTGAATCCAAAGGTCGCAATTCAAGTGATGAACCAAACTACGTCGCAACCTCTCGGACGATCTAATAGTTACGCAATTTGCAATCAATAGTCATTCCAAAGAAAATTGAGGCAGGGTTTTGAATTACCTCCACCGCACAATGGACCGGATTCATTGCATAAGTTTCGCCATATATTGATCTTCTGGAGACACCGAAAATCTGACTCAATCCCGCTCATCACTTGAGATCGAGAACAGGTTGATTCATGCAGCGTCGCAGCTGCTTGGTACAGTAATGGAAGATGGGAATTCAAAACGCACATCGTAAAGCCACGGCAGACCCAGCAATGCAGGATCGTAGCAATTGAAGAAGGAAGACGTGAAGGAAGGAATAGGCAACAGGACTTCAGGGAAAGACTGAGACCCAATTTGTGTCATGTGACTAGCTCTACGGACGAGTACAAGTAGCGTACGTTTGGAAACTTGGAATGCATAGAACTTATGGAGATGTTCATCCATTTGATAAAGTTCCTAGAGCAAGCTCTTGAAAATGTTTGTCATTAGCAATTTTGATTGGGCAAAACAGTGCCAGATTGCACCCTAAAAAAATAATTCGGCTAAAAAATGGTGAAAAAATGTGAAGTTTTTTGCCAAGAAAGTTTAAAATTTAAAAAAAATCATGGATGAAATCACCATATTTGAGATGAAAATAGAATTAGAGATATGTGATATGTGCTAAATAATGTGAAATTTTCTATCAAAT